>CM051823.1:101827935-102047935 GCA_028451465.1 Erethizon dorsatum | reverse complement strand
TAAAAAATGAATCAAAATTATGGTTAGAATTATATGCATTTATAATTTTGATTTAGTGTATTTTATTTGATATCATCTGTCAGAAACTATTTTTTTCAAGTGTCTATTTACATGGTGTGTTACAACCATTATGCAAATAAAGAGGCAACAAAAGCAAATCCTGGCTACCAAGGATTTTTCTTCCCAAAGACAGGTAGGATTAATGAAGTTTTATATATGAGGCAAAAAGAAAAGAGGATGGGCATTAGCCAAGTGCATAAATTAAATAAGCAAGTACGTGAAACACATGTTGTATTCTATGCCATTGGATCAGTGAAGAGAGAAAACAGTTAAAAGCATCATGAAAGTTAAGAGAGAGACAAGAAATGGGATGGTTTTTTGGACAGGACAAGATTTCAGGAGTTGCCTAAAATACAGGGAAGAAAAAAAGAATTGTAGACCAGTTCTTCCTATTTTGAATAAATGTGGGCATTTCCCAAGTATCTTTTCCCAATGCTTGACACTTGGCCTTTATACTCACCTTTTGAAATAAAGACGGCACCTATGCCAGGGCGGAACTTACACATATAAAACATCAGGAACTAAGTTATTGACGTACACTATATGCTAAGTATTGCTATAGATGTCTTTATGTACATAACCTTCTTCATTCTTCCCAATAATATTAGGATTATATATTATTATCCTTAACAGAAGAAGAAAGTAAGACTCCGATGAGAAATATTTTTAGGCTCTGATGTGAAGTACTTTGATCAAGAGTATATAAGTAAGAAGGCAGAGGAGTCGTTTAACCCAGGCCATTGTCCCTCACATGCTATTCTTTAGCAACACCACCTCTGAACACATGTAGCCTCTGTGAAGCTCCTGTGAGGTTGGAAACAGCAATGGTAATTATTTCAGTGAGCTACAAAGGATGCAGACTTTTGATTGAAAATCAGATCTTGTTCCAAGTTTCCAATAAGTTGCTTCTTTTGTACAGTGTTTCTCAAACCTGAGCAAACATCTAGAATTAGGTGAAAGTCTGACTGAGCAGAGTCTCTTCCAGAGTTTCTAATTCAGTAGTTCTGTGGTAGGTTTAAGAATATGCATTTTTGCAAGTTTCCAGGTGATGCTAATCTGCTAATTTAGGGATATAATGAGTGGAAAAATACAGAAAATAATTATAATTCCAAGTTTTTGGTTGGAGCATTTGGAAGAATGGAGTTCCCATTGATTGTGATGGAATGATGCAGGTGGAAGAGGCTGAGATTCTGAGAGAATGTATTTAAAATATCTAAAAGTTTTTTTTAACCAACTGGAAGAACCCTGCATGCTGCTGGATGTATATAGCCAAGCAAGAGATACAAACTTGATAGTTATTAGAATACAGATACTATTTAAGGCCTCAATATTGGTTAAAATCACTAATTAAGTCAGTGTAGAAATACTGCAAAGGACCAAAGACAGCTCTGGGGCACTCCAACATTAAGAGTTTGGGAGAAAGAGCAGAAGGAGTAAATCATTTTGAAAGGGAAAAATGACTGCACTGGGAGAAAACTAACAAAGTTCATTATCCCTGAAGAAATGTGGTCTGATTTCTATTTTAAAAGGACCACTTAGAAAACTTCCTTGAGAGTAGAATTTAGTGTAATATGATGGAAGCAGGAAAATCAGGTAACTGAATAGTCCAGCAATCTAGATAACATCAATATTTATTTCTAAAGAAAAAAGGAAATAACAGCATTTTTTCCTGTAATGATGGAGATGAACTAAAAAGAAAAAACTGATGATTCAGGAGAAGAATTTCTAAAACGAGGTTCTCCAGAAGGTGAATAGGATGGAATCTAATACACAAAAGTGTTAGAATGTTCATTCTTAGTAAGGGGAATTAAGAAAGTAGATATCAAGATGCAAGGATGTGGTGGTGGGAGCCTATAGAAGTTCCTGCTGTTGTATTTTTCTCAGAGAAAAAAGACTTCTTTTTAGATCAAGGATAGGGGAGTAATGAAGGTATACAGTGACACCAAGCCAAAGAAAAATCTTATGTAAAAATGTAATTCTTATGTAAAAATGTAATTCTCTCTTAAGTAGAATATATCAGCTAAGCTAATGATATTTCATCTAAAACTGAGGAAATAATCTGCTGTCCCTTTCCATTATACTCACTGTATGACACACCTTACTGTTTCTCTGATGGACAACTTATGCAGTGAGGATCAGGAACAGGGGTAGAACTCACCCCATTCAGACCACAGTTCCTGCAGTAAATCTTCCAGATATCTTTCTTGCATATCTTGCCCTGAGTACTTACTCTCTTTTTCTGGCTTTCCCTGGACAAGAAGTTAGAGGATATGAAACTCCCAAGGAGTTGCTATTTCATATTGTATTAATTGTAAGTCATATCTAATTCAAGGGGATGCATAAACATAGGAATGTTCTGCTATAGGGCCAAGTATAGAAAATGGAGGAATGATCAGTTTGTGAAATTGCCATATTTTGAGTTTTTGGTTCACAACATGATAATAAATATGCCTATTCTTTCGTTCTTTATCTCTCTCTCTCTCTCTCTGTGTTTCTCTCTGATTCTCTCTCTCTCTTTCTCTCTCTGTGTCTTTCTCTCTCTGTGTCTCTCTCTCTGTCTTCTGTCTCTCTGACTCTGTCTCTGTCTCTCTCTTTTTAGTGCTTGGTGAACAGTGTGATTAATTGAATCAAACCACATGAGTGATCTTAGATCTGATACAGGCTGTGTGTAAATTAATCACGCTGGGCTAAAGCCACTCTGCAGTAGATAAAGTATCTGCGGTTAACAGAGATAAATCAGGGAAGTATGTTTAGTAAAAATCATGGTTCATAAATGATACCCTAGAAGGGATAAACAATTGAGGGAAGCTGAACAGCTGCTGGTTTATTTTGTTTCTGAAAGATCAATACACCTGTTCACTAATTGTGGCATGTGAAAAGGTTTATTTTAGCTCTTTTTCTATTGCTATAACAAACTACCTGAGAACAGGTAATTTTTTAAAGATTGAAAGTTTGTTTGGCTCATGGTTCTAGAGGCTGGGAAGCCCAAGAAAATAATACAAGCATCTCATCAGCATATGATGAGGATCTTCTTGTTACATTTGGCAGGAAGCCTTACATGGAAAGACAGCAGGGCTGGTGAGATGGCTCAGCGGCATAAGCGCCTGCCTTGCAAGCACGAGGGCCCAAGTTCGACTCCTGGATCCCACATACGAAAAAGGGGCCAGTGATATCGCTCAGCGGCATGGGTGCCTGTTGGCGCGCGAGGTCCTGAAGTCGACCCCCCGGTACCCACAAAAAAAAAAAAAAGAAAGACAGCAAAAGAACATCTGCATGAGCGATCTCACTTTTATAACAAGCCCCTCCCATAATAGTGATCTTAAATTAATGATGGTGATGCCCTCATAATCTAAATAACTCCCATTAGGCCCCAACTCCCAGCACTGCTTGCTTTGGGAGTTAAGATTCCAACACACGAACATTTGAGTGATACACTAAAACCATAGCAGGGTTCATTCATATAATAAATGAAATATTGTGTATATACCATTAGCTGATATTTCTATAAGTCATAAATCTCACTGTGATTTTAAAATTAATGTATTAATTAAATCACATAATGCCAGGGGTTACTTTAATAGCATGAATATAAATCTAGGGTATAGAAAACTACAAAGAGTTGTGCACTTTTAGCTACTATTGAATTATTTACAGTTCAATTATTGATTTATTTAAGGTCCTCCCAAGTTTTAGTTATGAAACAGTGGTTTGCCCATAATAGGTGTTCAATAAAGATTAATGATTGTTCCACAGTTTAAATCATATATGGTTCCTGCCTATAAATTTGTATTTTCAGCATTATATAGTTTTCTTAATAGCTTTGCACAGGAAAACATTTATTTATTTATTTATTTGTTTATTTAATTTCTCTTTCTCTTTGCAGCCATATATTGATGTCTGAGATTTGAAGGAGTAGATGTCTTTTCCAGTCTTTACAGATTGGCTTCATTAGGGAAAGTCCTTCACCATTCATCTGGTCCAGAGATTCTGGGCAGGCTCTGTGGCGTGAACAGAGGATGAGCTTATTGCTTGATTCCTGAGGCAGCTGGTGTGATGCCTGGGACAGGAGGTAGGTACCAGGTTTGGTGCCTAGGTCTTCGGGATTGGTCCTAGAACATAGACCCACTGGGGCAGGCTTGGAACTTGGGTCTGCTGCAGCAGACTTCAACTGTGGTTCAAGAGGAACTGATAAGGCTACAGGTCAATTTACATAATTCTGTTGAATGGGGTAGAAGGGGCTGCCTGGTACTTGAGTTCACCGGGATGGTCTTGAAGACTCTGTCCATGGGTACCAGTCTAGTACCAAGTTACCTGGGTGGATTTGGACCCTTGTTCCACTGGAATAGGCCTGGACCCTGGATCCCTAGGTACCTCGGGTTACAGGGAGTAGCCTGGAGAATGGGTAGCCAAGGACCAGTATGGAGCCTGCATCTAAGAATTTGACTTGGTGCCATGAGGTCTAGCCTAGAACCTGGGGTCTATAGGGTCCAGCTAGGTTCTTGAGTAAGCCTTGAAGCAGGGTCTGTGAAGAAGGAACCCTAGGGCTACAGGAAAAACATGGCATGAGACAGGCCTGGAGTCTATGTCCTTAAAGGCCATCCCAGCACTGGTGTTTACAGAGATGGGTCTGGACCCTGGCCTGCTGGACTATGTCTCACACTGGGTGTGTTGTAGTGTGGGCCCATGGGGACCAGCGTGGAAGCTAGGACCAGCTGAGCTAGGAGATGGGGACACAGGAACCCTGTAGGTGTAAGACTCAAGGCTTGTTTTGCAGGTGGACAGTAGTATTAATTCTGGAGCCATAATGCTTACCCGGGTGTTGCTTGGGTAAGCAGCCTGGAGTGGGCTTAGAGCCCAAGAGAACTTCCTATTCCATCAGAAATTATGAATTCTAGTCTATTATCCTTACAAAGTTATACTATTTTTCAACTTTTCTTTCTTGTGATACATTTTGAAATTCAAATAATATAATTTACTACTAAAAGTTCAATTTTAAGATCATTTAATTTACTCTAAAATAAATTCACAAATTAATATTTCCAGACCCATTCATGGGAAATGAAGAAAAAGAGATTTGTGATCTGCAGGAGTAGGGACACAGTGTTGTATAATTTTAGCATTGACCAAATAAATAATTAAACTAGGGTTTGTATTCCAATCTGTCAAATCAGATCCACAATATTAGGTGTGATAAGAAATTCTAGTGAACGTTTAAATATTTATAAAATATTTACTGCAGTAAAAGAGACATTCACATTAATCCTCCCCTCACCTCCAGCACATTTGTCCCATCATTCTTGAAACTTTCTGAAGCAGTTCTGGAAGTCCTCTTTCGTGAGTGTCATTAGTTGTGTATTGTGATTATCTCAGTATCCTGATGCAAAACATTTACAATTCATGATCATTTTGACTTTGGAGAAGAGCCAGAAGTCTCATGGTTCAAGATCCAGTGAATAAGGTGGATGAGGACATACCATAATGTTTTTATTTGACAGAAATTGCCAAATAAAAAAATTGATCAGTGCAAGATGATCAAAAAAATACAGTGAATGTCCAAATTTAAATAATTTCTTATAATACAAAACGCATTGCCATTAATCCTCCTCAAAACACTCCTCCTTGCTTTGAATACACTTATCCTAGCATTCTTGGTGGCATTCCTTTTACTGTAGTTGTTTTTGAGACAGGGTCTCACTGTGTAGTAGAGGCTGGCTCTGAACTCACTTATGTAGCCCAGGCTGGCCTCTAACTCACAGTGAAAGCTCCTGCCTCAGCCTCCAGAGTGCTGAGATTACAGGTGGGTGACACCACGCCCAGCTGTAATAAGCTTTTAAAAATGAAACTTTTGTTATATTTACTGATCATTTACTCATTCAAGTTTTTTGTACCTCATATTCATGCACTTAAATTGATATCTAGCATACCAATGTTCATCCACATACATTTTAAATCTCATACAATAGAATAAAAATATATAAAAAGTCACCTTGGTGTCACTGATTGGACTGTCTTTACAGTAACAATTTTACATCCTTTACAAATGTGTTGGATGCCCTGTTTTTGTTCTTAATGATTTATCTTAATATTGTGGTCATGTTGTGAAGTGAAATTTGTAGTTTCTGGAAACAAAAAGTCCCCAATCCAGAATTCCTGTATCACTCAATTTCTATACTTACTGATGGCAGTGTACCCAGTAAACTCGCAGAAGCAATGTGGTCCACTGTTCCGCTTCAGAATTCTATTTATTTCCTCTTTGGATTAAACTCAGAAGTTCCAAGGAATGATACTTCAGAAACGTCAGAATGTACTTGAATATATTTAGATGCAATCATCAGTTTTTATTATCTTGATACTCAAATTTAGTTTCCTGTCTTTGAATAAATAATCTTCAACCTGATACACCTGTTTTCAGCTTTATCTTTTCCCTACCTGATTGCTGGTACCCAGGCTTGTCTTACTGGTCTTATTTTGTATTCCTATTTGTGTTGTAAATTATTCTTTAGCATCTACAATTGCTTGAAGTTTTGATATTTCATATAATATCGCTTGTGTAACTTCATTTATAGTGTCTTTAGGAACAGAATATTTCCTTTTTCTTTACTTTTTTACTCCTGTTTACTTCTTAAAACTCTGTATTGACCCACTCCAGGAATTCTTTCCACATAAGTTTTCTGCCTCTGAACTGGATACCTCTCCTTGGTACCTTCATAATGCTTGTTGGAGTTTAAAGCCCACTACTTTCTTTTTCATTTCATATGTTTATTTCTTTTTAAACTTTGGCAAAAGCTCTAGGAAATCTTGTTTTTAGTGAAGCAACATCCAAGATTCAATAATTCTTTCCATTTCATTCATAATATTTTTTCTATTTAAATTCAAGAAAAATAATTGTGTAAAAAAGAACATTCCCTGTGTTGTCAGGTTTGTAGATGGGAGAGTCAGCTAGAGGAAATGTCAAACAAATAAAAGTGCCCAGCCTTAATGTTCAAAAAGATCATAGAGAATTGACTTATAGGACATAAAATAATTCAGAATTTAAGCCCAAGCTATATTTCTATCAGGGCTCCAAGACAGAATTTAACTTATTCCTGAAACTGCTGGTCTACTGTTTATTTTAATAATTTTCATTAAATCAATATTGATTTGGAAATTTGCACAAAATAATGCTATTTTATGTAGGAAATAAAAAAATTCTGAAAATTAGGGATTATCCTCATTTTCTGATAGGACTTGATTGTTCCATTTCAACTTTCTTCTGGGTCAAATCAGATTTCACTTCAGAGTATTATTAATGGTAGACAAAATTTGGTTTGGTCTTCCTTTTAAGGAAGGCAATATGTTAAATAATAATAATTATGGGGAACAAAGAAACCATTTATTAATTCTTGTACATTTGCCTGATAAGTCCTACTCTATGGGACACTGATTGGAAACCATAGCTAAGTCAAGAGGCTTAAACCAGGTTTCTTGTATTTAACTCTGTAAGTTTTTCTACCTCTATTGAATGAGTGCTCCAGTTAAGACCACCTTTTTATTTTTCAGTTCCTTCTACTCATCAATACCTACCTATACAGCTTCCAGGGATGATTAGCCTCTTAGTTTTAAAGAAAAGGAAGTTAAGATCAAAAGATTTGGCCCTCTTAACCCAAATTTCATTTTTGACTAGTTTTACTCCATAGTCAAATCTCACTAGCTAACTTGGAACAGTAGCTCTCCTCCAGGCCTTCATTCAGTAGAAGTGTTTGAACATTGTCTATACCTCAGTATATTCTATTCTGGGCACTGGAGATACAATAATGGGGAACATAGAGACTAGAGACCTCTTTTCCAATTTACACTGGTTTGGTAATTTAGAAGGGATCTGTGACTCCTGAGATATTTAATAATGTGAACTTACCATTTGTATCCAGTGTTAACTTTTGAATCTTCTGGATGCTGATTTCTGTTTTTAGGTCCCCTCGAAACACCATACCATTATCTCCCCATGGCCCAGCAGTGTATTCATTGTAAATACACAAGTGCCAAGTAGACTTGGCAAAATGGTACATAGTATCTGTTATTTTGTGTAAGTAATGTGTATTGAATGTGGAAAAAATATTGAAATAAAGAATTTATAATACAGGTATAACTGATATTAATATTCTATCAAGAGGTCCCAAAGCATGAATTAACTGATCAAGATGCTAGAGTTTTTGTTTCATAGTTAAGAACTATAATTTGAGTCAAATAATTCTTATATGTAGTATGAAACTTCAGGTTCACAATGATTATTGGTTAATAATACTGACTGTGATATCAAATAACACCTATTTAGTATATATTATATGGTAGGCTGCTTACTCATCTAAACTGCACAGCATGCTTTTAGAGTAGCCATGACTCTCTCTATTATATAGATATAGAGATATACTCAGAGGAATTATATAAATGTGTATTTCTTGAACACAGTTTGTTTCCAAATATGTTTTGAGAAAACATGGTTTGTATATTTATGCAAAAGTACATATAATTCATCTAAATTCAGAGTGGCTTCAGAAAGGTCATTGGGTGCATGAGGCAGGAATCCTAAAGTAATTTTAGAGTAATAGCCCAAAAATAGTTTAAAATAAATAAGTAATCTTCTTTGATGGTTGGAATAATTCCTCATGTTGTAAAATCCTAGGTTGGGAGGAATAAGAGTTATTTGACATTTTAACTGGAAAGAATAGATTGTTGTTCCCCTATGGGTAGCTTTTTTTTTTTTTTTTTTTTATGTTGGTACCCAGAGTCAAACTCAGGACTTCATGCTTGCCAGCAGGCGCTTGTGCCGCTGCGCGATATCGCCGGCCCATTTTTTTTCCTTTACGTGGGTACCAGGAGTCGAACTCAGGACCTCGTGCTTGCCAGGCAGCCCTTATGCTGCTGAGCCATATCACTGGCCCTGGGTAGCTCTTTTATATTTTAAAAGTTGTAACGTTTTTCTTTACAGAATAAATTGGATTTCTGGGTATGTGTGATATATACTGCAATTTAAAATTATTAGATTTTTTCATGTTCTTAAGAGTTCTTCAGTTTTTAAATTTTTTTCATTAGTACATGTTTGCAGTACATAATGTTGGCATTCTATGTGGGAAGTTGGTACATAAGACACCTTAATTCCTTTTTCAACCCTTTCCCCACCCTTCTGTCTTCCTTCCTCCATTTCTTGATCCCCTTCCCATTGGAGAAAGATCTACCTCCCTACTTCCTATTATCTATCTTTTATTTTGTTTTTTATTTATAATTTGGGTTTCACATATAAGATAAACCAGGTGATAGTTAAGCTTGTGTGTCTGATTTATTTCACTTAACATTATGGTTTCAAGGTCAGTTTCAAAAAAGGCTTTTCCTGTGAATATCAGACAAACTGACCTCTGAGTTGTGCTGGTTAATTACCCCAAATGGAAAACTGCACAGCAGTTTTGAAGGGTCCTCTTAATTTTTCAGCCTCTTTGAATCATATTCCTAGAACCCCTTTTTCAAGTTGAAGCACTCTCATAATTTTGAAATTTCATAACCAATATAAAATGATATCAGTATTTTATCACTATATTTTCCCATAATTCTTAAAGAAAAAAACACACATATAGGTCTGTCTGCTAATGTTATGTGTAATTAAAATTTTATTGTTTGTATAAATAAAATCAAATTAGTTTTGAAAACAAATGAAACCATTCTTATTTATAATATATCCTCCAGAAATGCTAGAAAGCATTTTGATCAAACTATCCTGGTTTTTTTTTTTTTTTTTTTTTTTTTTTTTTTTTTGTGGGTACCGGGGGGACGACCTCAGGACCTCGCGCGCCAGCAGGCGCCCGTGCCACTGAGCGATATCACCGGCCCCTTTTTCGTATGTGGGTTCCGGGAGTCGAACTCGGGCCTTCGCGCTTGCAAGGCAGGCGCTTAAGCCGCTGAGCCGTCTCACCGGCCCTATCCTGGTTTTTTGAGGTAAATGAGAATAAGAAGTTAATTGGTAATTTTACAAGTGATCCTTGTGAAGTACATAGTATACTTGTAACTATGCCACATATAACAATGTGACAAAAGAAGACACAGATCTTTTAATTTTAGTCCAAAGTGATGAAAGAGAGAAAAGCTAGTAGAGCTACAATTTCCACAGCTTCCCTCTTTACTACAGAATTATTCAGAAAAACAATGTGGGCTCATTTATATCCAGTGACCTTACTGTATGTCCCAGAGATATCATAGTTATCTTGTGCTATTAAGCTTTCTTTGGGAAATGTAAGATTGATATTAGTTTAATTGAAAGATTGAACAGAAACACTGACATCCATTCAACCAAATCATTAAATTCAATACTCCATATGGACACAAAGAACATCTAATTTATCCAATTAAAATAATTTCTGTGCCCTTCAAAGGTATATTGTCATAACAAGAGATGAACCACTTTTCAATAATTCTATACTGTGCCTTCCTATGATGACTTTAACAGAAAAAAAAATTTATTTACTGGACTAGGTAACTTGGATCCTAATCCTAAGGATCATGTAATGAAAAGGAAAGTAACAAAGTCTCCTTTAATAATACTCCTGCAGGGAAGTTTTGGCAAATAAACGTATTTACTCTGTTTTTGGTTCTACGTGAATTATTTTATTGGCAGATTTATTTATTAATTATCCAGAGCAATGGTTTTGAGAAGCTCAAGCAAGTCTACTGAATAATAGATAATGTAGTTTTCCCAATAAGTCCACCAGGGATATTGAAGTCATTCCTAACAATAACAAAAACTATTCTGAAAGAGAGGTGGCTTATGAAAAATATCTCAGACTTGAATTCAAGTGAATATTAATGTAAAATTATTTTGTTATTTTTCTAAGTGAACTGTATACAAGCATAATAAAATAAAACAAAGATAGTATGTACTTCCAGAGAACTCTAATATAGAAACACCATCAAGTTCAATCTTTTTATTTTGGCAATAAACTGAGAGATAGTATAGTTGTACAAAATTTAAACCTAAAAAGTCTAAATGTACCTTTATGAGCAAATAGATTATTTAAGTATAGTTATGTTTTCTGATCTGGATGTGGAAAATCCTAGAACACTGATAATGTTTACAGTTAATATGATTATACATAAAAGAAAATTGGAAATTCAAATGTTTTACAATTTTTCAAAATATTAAAGGCAATTCTACCAACTGTAGACCAATAACCTACATTTTTTTTTTTTTAATGTGGGTACCAGGAGTCGACCTCAGGATCTCGCGCTTGCCAGCAAGCACTTGTGCTGCTGAGCGATATCACCGGCCCTTTTATTCCTTTATGTGAGTAGTGGGAGTTGAACTCAGGACCTTGCGCTTGCCAGGCAGGCGCTTATGCCACTGAACTATCTCACCAGTACCTACATTTTTATATGAAAGCATTTTATCCTACATTACTAAAATAATTCATGAACAGGCAGAAAATGAAGCAATAACCACTATAAACTAGATTGAATCAAGTCCCACTCGAATATTATTATTATTATTTCTTTTTTTGCTTTGTTCACTAGATGGGTCAATCAAATAAATATGGTAGAATTAATATAACTCAGTGACTATCAAGGCGTTTGAGAGTGTCTGATGTAACCTGTTGAACAGTCTGGAGACATGTGGCTCATGTGACAGCATTGGCAAGCAGGTTAGTAACTTATTGATTGAGTGATTATATACCAAATATACTTCTTAACAGATTGATATCTGTAAAGAGGGTTATATCTGATTGTGTGCTCTGGACTCCATCCTTGGCCATCCCTTGGTTGATATCTTCATTAGTGATTTGGATAAGGACAATGAATGGCATAATAATCAGTTTCAGAGGAAATGTAAAGATAGAATAGAAGTAACCTTCACAAAAATTCATCATTACTTATCAGTGAAAATCGCTATGATTTCCTTTATGCATTTTTTAAATGAATGAATGATTTCTCCAAATAAAGCTTAGGTTTAGCAATGGGTTAAATCTCACTAAAGATATTTAATTTGGAATAAAATGCCAACATACAAATGAAGGCCCATAAAAAAAGATCATAAATGTACAAAATATTCAATAACAAGTTACCTATGAGTTACCAATGAGATATCCATCTGTCATACCTACAAAAGCTAATCAGGACTCTGGTCATGTTGATGTTTGGGAAAGTATGATTGATAGAATAAAGAAGTGATATTCCATGCAGATCAGGTCAGAACTAGAATTTTGTTTAGTTTTAGCTGCCATTCTTAGATATGTGCAGTCTACAACTTCTGGGAAGAGGGTGGAAGGCAGTTGTGGAAAACAGCCATATTTAAGATGCTTGTGTCAAATATCTTCTTCTGATATTTTATTTACATTAGTTAATATTGACTTACAAAATGTGGAGGAAAATATCTCAGCTTCTGTTCACTGAATTATGTCTAGTCTACTATTTCATAGAGAATCTTTTTTTTTTTTTTTTTTGTGGGTACCGGGGGGTCGACCTCAGGACCTCGCGTGCCAACAGGCACCCGTGCTGCTGAGTGATATCACCGGCTCCTTTTTCGTATGTGGGATCTGGGAGTCGAACTCAGGCCCTCGTGCTTGCAAGGCAGGCGCTTACGCCGCTGAGCCATCTCACCGGCCTGAGAATCTTTTTTCACAAAGTAGTTTTTAGCTTATCCAACACTGTAGGAAATTCTCATTTTTTATTTTTCATTTGCATTTGACACTGTTGATAATCACATTCTTCTTTTAAAACCTTGTTTTGCCTTGGCTTCTAGGCCACTGCCTTCTCCTGAATTTCTTTCTACTTTAGGCCATGACTTCTCATCTTTCTTTAAAGGCTGCCCTTCTGCTGCTCCCTTAGATACAGGCATTCTTTAATCCTTTTTTCCTGTACCTTCTGCTGTGTCATTGTGCACTTTCTTCCTAGAATCATGTTCATTTGTCATCTATGTGTGCAAGCCCTGGCTCTGTTTATCAATCCCAAATTTTTCTCCTGAAATCTAGACCTATTATCCAGTGACCTGTTGGAGATTTTCCCTTGGATGTGATATATTTTGGTGAAAAATGTGAGAGAAGGAGCGATTTTATTTTTCACATGGAAAGCCAGTCATTTCTACCTGACTGTTCTATTAGGTGACACACTATAGAAGACATGCACATCTTGGTTAAGGCTGTATCGAAAGCACCAGCCCTCTGCCTGACAGAGTAAATCCTTAACCAGTGCTTGTTAGTGAATGGCTGAACAAATCAGTGAGAAAAATCACCAAGCTCAGACACTTATCCACTATTAGCAAATTTGCCTCTGGAATTATCCTGGCTATAGTCACCATCATTTTCACCTGGGATTTGGCAGGAGAATACCAGGTTTTCTCCATTAAAAACATCTTGATTTTAAAAAGCTTTCATAAACCAAGCCATGTGTCATAAAGCAGCCAAAGTTAGCCTCCTAAAACACAAATCTTATCAGAGTTCTACTCTTTTTTAACATATTTCAATGTCTTTTTACTTCATAGGGGAAAATTTCCCGTTCATTGGAGCTCAGGAAGTATGCAACCTGTTTTCCATTTATGATAACCATCTGATATTTCCTCCATCACTTTTTATGCCAGTAACCTTCCTATGTGCCATACTTTTCCTCATAGCCACTAATTCATCCTGGCAAACTGTCTTCCAGTCTTGGCATAAAATTACTTCCTCCAGAGATCTTCCCTAATTCTTTTAGTTGAAATTATCTTTTCCTTTGACTTCCAAGGATACTGCCTTATCATAGCACTTAGTCATATGCATTTTTGTATATGTCTTGGTTAATCATATGTCTTTTCTACTAGCCAGTCTTTGTGTAGGCAGTGTCAGGGCAATCTTGTCTATGATGGTTCCTGGGTACAGAGTCAGGCCCTTATAGATATGCAATTGTTGGATGTACTTGTATGAACAGAGCTATTATAGCATGTTCATAGATTGCCCTTCTTGTTTCTCTTGGGCTGCACTATTCATCTAGATTTGATACAATTTAATGCATGACAAAGAAAATCAAACACCACCAAAATCTTTCTGTTTTGAAGTACAGTAATATGTTTGCAGACCAGAGATTTAATTAAAATGAATGACTTATGTAAAGAAATATAACAATTGGATTCTCGGAGCTACGATCTACAGTCTATTAACTCTACTATTTGTAATGCAGTGTGGCAGATAATATACCTAAAAGGAGTTAGAAATAATATTTAAATAGGCTTAGTATTATTTTAAGATTAGTTGGGGAATCAATTAAATAGAAAAGTTAAAAGAAAAAGAACAATGCACCTTCAGTAAAATATTCCAAATTTAGTACACAGATCTAAAATTTTCATTTATATATTTTTATACTCAATTACATTTTTTACTTCCATAGGAGCCCTGTGAGATTTGTGACATATTGACAGATGAGAAAATATGCAGCCCAGAAAGGTTACACTCTATGAAATAAATAGGTTACTAAGTGTCAGGGTTGCACCTCAAAACTGAATCTAACTCCTCACCCCATGTTTTATGCACTAAGCTGAATACTGTATCTTGTAACTCACTTTACATAATTTTCTGGTACATTTGCTCTCTTGCTTCAGTAAATGTGCTCCTCCATTAGTCCACTTACCACTATATTTTGCCTTCTATGTGTCTCCATTTTAGCCCAGAGCAAACAATTCACTTTAAAAATGTGGTTTCTATAAAGCATTAGGAAAGTGGAAGCAGGAAATCCTGTAAAGATTCAACCACCTTCCTGTAGAAATGATAGACAAATGAGATGTGTAGGGAAGTCAGTCCTTTTTTTAAAATAGAGAATTTGAGAATTACATAAAAATAAAGTAATATGTACATGATGGTTACCAAGTCCTAAATGTTTTACTTATATAATCCTCAGAATAACCCTATAAAGTGAGTGCTATTTCTATCATCATTTCTTTTTTTTTTTTTTTTTTTTATATGCGGGTACCAGAAGTCCAACTCAGAACCTTGTGCTTGCCAGGCAAGCGCTTATGCCCCTGAGCTGTATCACCAGCCCACTATCATCATTTTGTATATGAAGAAATTGAGACAGCAAGATGTTGAAAAGCTTTCCTCTAAGTAGTATTTACATAGCATTACAACCTAAATTATGAGGGCTGGGAGTCTGTTTTTAACTATTATGGCACCCTGTCTCTATTGAACTGTTTCTCTAGACTTCCTTGTATTTCTTCAGTTCATTTATTCAACAAATATTTATCAAACAATGAACATTGGGCAGCCATTCACAGAGAAAGTAAGGTATGGTTCTTGTCTTTATGGAACATCATTAGCTTACTTCCTGTGAAGGTTAAATGCTCCATTTTATTAGATTGGGAGTCACCTGTGGGATTGGAGGAACACACTTCTGGGTGTGTCTGGGGTGGGTCCTTGAGGCGTGACCTTGGGTAATACTGTATATGTTTTCCCTGGTCCCCTTCCACTCTGGCACTGTTGTCCTACTCTGCTTCCTGGCTGTCATGAACTGAGCAGCTTTGCTTTACCACATCTCTCTGCCATGATGCCTCTACCTTGCAGCCAGCCTATTATAGACTGAATCCTCTAAAATCATGAGGAAAAATAAACTGTTTCCTCCTGTAATTTGTGGGCTTTTAGTCACAGCAATGGAAATGCTGACTAAGTAATACATTTCTACTAAGTTTAATATTCTATGGAATGTATGTATTTTTCTTCACCACTTGGGTGTCTAATGGAGGTCCAACTATATAGCAAGATGAAAAACTGGTATTTGATAAGCTGTTATAGTATAACAGGATAATTCACATATTTTCTTTCTTTTGAAGAAAGGAGGCTGTATAAATTTGATGTGAATTTTCTTTGGAAATATGGATACACATACCTGAGATTACCAGCAGTAGGTATGTAAAGGGGAGGGTTATATGTGGGAAGTATATGTGTATGTGTGTTCATTATATGTGCACACTAGTATATAGGGACTAACACAGTAGAAAGAGAAATTTAAATGATGGTTCGGAAATTACAATGTTGTAAATACCAAAAAAATACAGGCTGACAATCGGAGGGGAGGTAATTGTCCAAAATACAGGGAGATTAAAAAGTAAAAAAGAAAACAACTTCAAATACACATGGACAAAGGGCCACATATAATATTTGAAAGCGATAAAAATACTTATTTAAATAACTTTTATGTAGAGAAATAGTGACTAGAAAAAAATCTGGGTAACACATTATTAAATCATACTTTAAATAACCGAAATATCAATCATTAGTGATATTTTTTCTTTTTCATTCTGTTTTTTTGCATGTCCTACCTACTTTAACTGTTTGCCTTCTCCATTATTCCTTGTTTTCAACCCCTTCAGAAAAAAAAAAAAAAAGTTTTTTAAAGGAAACTATACTGTCCAGTCAGGGTAAGTCAATGTAGCATGCTACAGTACATTTGTTGAAGCCATCATCCTATCCGATTGTTCAGCCCAAGTATAAATTTTATCACTGAGTGAATACACTTACCATGAACGTCACAAAAAATTCTGAGTAGTCTAATGGTGGAAAGATGTTAGACTCAGAATCAGTTGAAGAAAGTGTTAAAAAACTTGAAAAAAAAAACTTGGAAAAGGGATGATTTATTAGGAGATATTGAAATATATATTCTGTATCATTTTTTTTGTGTGTGTGTGTGTGGGTACGGGGGGGTCGACCTCAGGACCTCGTGCGCCAACAGGCACCCATGCCGCTGAGCGATATCACCGGCCCCTTTTTCGTATGTGGGATCCGGGAGTTGAACTCAGGCCCTCGCACTTGCAAGGCAGGCACTTACGCCGCTGAGCCATCTCACTGGCCCATATTCTGTATCATGCTAGTGGTATATAATACAAAATTCTGTAATGGGAATCTGTTAAAAATAAAACTGTAGTAATCTCAATGAAATTTAAAACACTATAAAATAATATTTAGCTTATTTAAAATTTGATTTTTGATTAGAAATTATTAATGTCAATAACTTGTGACAAATAATAGTTATTAGTTATAATTCCTAGTAATTTTATAGAACTAGTATAGCTACTAGATGTCTAATGTGACCTAGAATATTGTTTTATTTTTCATGAAGAAATGTTGACATTCCAAGTTGGTTAACGAACTGTTTTTCAGTTAATGAAAAACAGCACGGTATTTTAAAATGGTATATTGAAAAACTGCACCATATTTGTGAAATTATGTCAGGCACTTATTAGTTCTTATTCCATTTTTAAACAAATACCAAGAAATCATATGGACAAAATTCTTTATACCTACAATTTGAAGAACGAGGAAGATGAAATCTAAAACTACAGTTTTCAGCATTCACCTTTTTCATGGAGAACTCAAGTATGGAAACACAAAAGAATTGACAGCAACAATTATAGCTCCCTTAATGAAAACATTAATGGAGGAATTATTAAAGGGAATAGAGAAATAACTGATACTGATATCAGCATTGATATTAAAGTAATTGTTGTTGAATTCTGCATTTCATTGTCATGATGTGAAATTTCAAAATTACAATTGACAGTTTCAATTATGAATTATTGAAATTTCAATAGAAGATTAAATAAATAAATTATCTTGAAAAGCACTTTATGGCATTTGTAATAAGTTAGGTTTTTATCAGCAATCTACAATTTTGGAATTCTATTTAAGGCTTCAGAGCTGGGCAGTTTTACTAAAGAAGTTTTGTAGATATGTTATATATTTATTTACTATAATTAATGGATTGATTTAATACAAGGGAACAAATGCATTTATTAATTTATTGCTTACATTTGATGAGTAACTGATATACTATGGGCTGATAGTATGGAGAGTATCAGTGTCTTTTTCAGGCCCAGACTGAGCCTTTAGTAGGAAACCAAGTCTTTACCAACCAATGTTCCATTTTTACTTTTAGTACTTCAGTGCACCTGGAATTCTTTTGATGTATGTTTTAAGAGGAGATGATATTCCAAAACTAGTTTTTGACTAACCTACATGATTTATTGATTAATCTCTATTTTATATTGCATCTTTTATCATTTACCACATTCTTACATGCCAGGGGTTCTTTTTCTAGTATTATGTTTTCACAGATTGGTTTGTTGACCTTATCACTAATTGTAATCATTGTAGCTACTAATTTTGCTATTTTAGGTAACACAAGTAGGGACAAAACTGTCTGTTGACTACTCACTTTATGATTATTAAAATTTGATGATTGATTCATAAGTGAAGAACTACAAATGTCCAATAAACATGAATATTTGCTTAGTCTTACTAGAAATCACATGAACATTTTAAAAGAAAGGTGTCTAGGAATGCATCATGGTGGGCTAGTGTGCATTTACAAGACACTCAGAAGATGCACACCAGCATCTGCAAGTACTCAGAAATGGGGAAAAAACAAAAATACCAAACACATGAAAGCAACTTGAAAAGCTCACCTGATAGATTTAGACATGTTTAGAGAAAGCAGCAGAGCTGCCTCCCAATCCTGTCACTAATTACAGCCCAGGTCCAGTAAACAGGCCATGTTAGAAAATTATATAACACCTGGGGGAAGAAGCTGAGTACAACTGTGGCAATTGGGGTACTGCATTTTGCACCTAGCCAAGAAGCTCAGTGCCCACCTGTCCTAGCTCTGTTCCTACAGGAAAACAGCCCAGCAAATGACACATTTGCAAGAGAGTGCTTCATCAGAGTAGGGTATTAAGGAAGGCACTAGCCAGAGAATAACTCTCAGAGAATGGTGACTGAGTTAGGATCAGCAATCCATAGGAATAGAAAAATAAAGGCACAGACCTAGATAGGGACCTCACAGCAGGGATTAAACTATTTGAGAGATAGTGAGTTGCAGGGGCATGCAGCAGCTGTGATGTGTCATTTTATATTTTTAAATATATTTTTCATGTAAGTTTTACTTAATTGTTTCACTTATTTGTTTTGCTCTTGTGAATGTAAATTTCCCACATTTTTAAACTGGCTAACACAGGTACGGGAAAACAAATTTGGAGATCTATTTTCTCAGTCCTCTTCTAGGTTAGCTAAATTTAAGTACTTAAACTTTCAGAGGTTTATGTTGTAGGCTAAATTGTGTCCTCCACAAAGTTTGTAGGTTGAAGTCCTACCCTCAGTGCCTTAGAATATGATTTTTGGAAAAATGGTCTTTAAAGAGATAATTAAATTCATATGAGATTATTTGGCTGGGCCATAATTGAAGATGTCCAGTGTCCTTAAAAGAAGATGAAATTCGTGATGACTCACATGGATATGTGTAGAAAGAGCAGATGTAAGCAGCTGCAGAGATTATCATGGAGGGAAGGAGGAGATGGAGGAAGCTCCTCCAGAGATGCATGCAAAAGTGGGTGACCTATCTCTCCTGCTGTGCCTGTCACTACTACAGTTGAAGGTGTCGGATCATAAGACAGAGACAAAAGCCTGCAACTAATCACTCCACAGGAGAGCACTGAAACCTAACAGAACTCTACTTGCAGAGGAAATGAGAAACAAGCTCCGTGGTCTACCTGGACTCTCAATCCCCTTCACTGGCTGGTAGGCAAGAGAATAGAGAGCTGCTACAGGACAACACCTTTTCTTTTTTGAACTAACAGGGAAGAGCACACTGGTCAAATTCAGAGCGAAGTATAAATAGGACTGATAGGACACTTTCCTTTTGTGTCTGGTGTATGGGTGGTGTTATTTCTTTTTTCTTTTCTTTTTCTTCTCTTATTTGGTATATATGTGAGGTATTTAAATATGGAAAACAGAGAATAAGTATTGATTAGTGCTTTAGGTGATATCTTTCATGGTTGTATCAGGCTAAACCTTACCAAAAATTATGTATCATAGATTCAAATACAAGTTTTCTATCATTACATTAATTGGTTCCAAACTTCTTGTAGATTCTTCAGTATCCAATTATATTTCCCCTCTTTTTACTTCTCCCTGGCTCTGAAAATAGCTTCTTAAACTACCTCCAAAACTCCCTCCATTGCAAACATAAAAATAATACCAATGAAGCCCTCTTTTCTTTCTTTCATTTTCTTTTATATCTTTTACTTCTTCCCTTCTTTCTTAACTATCTTCTTCACTTTCTTCTTCCTTCCTCTTTCCCCCTTCCTCTGCATCCCAGCTTACTAGCACTTAGTACTATTTCACTATCTTCCTAAGTAATTGAAAAAAACATGAAATTGTTAAAATAAGTTTTAAATTATATGATTGATATATTGTTGATTTTGTAGATGTTGATAAAACCAGTAGTTGTTCTTCCCTTGCAGCACAGTGTCTGGGACTGATCCTATCATGTTTGTAGGTTAAGTAGATGCATAATTACCGAAACATAACGAAAGCCAAGGACACATCACAGGGAGACACACACTAACTAAATAAATATCCACAGTAGTGATAGTTTTTCAACCCTAACTGATTTTTAATGTACCACACAAGAACATTAAAAAAAAGTGAGAAAACAAAGCAACAAGATCCCTCCAAAAATGCTTAACTCCCCAAAAGCTGATCTTACAAGCACTGAAGTAGAGGAAATGTCAGGCAAAGACCTCAAAAACCAAATGGTTATAATGATCAGAGAGCTCAACAAAGAAACTAATATGCAAATTCATAATATTTTCATTAAATTAAAGTGGATGTAAATAAATAATCTAATTAGTGCAATGTTAAATGAGCTTAAAGAAGACAAAACAAAAAGTTGATTGAATTAAAGAAGATAATGGGAGATAAAGAAAATTTTTGTAAAGAATTAGAGATTATGAAAGGTATCAAACAGAAGTTTTGGATATGAAAAATTCAATAGACAGTATGGGAAACAGGAATGACCAATCTGAGGGGAGATTTCAGAACTTGAAGACAAGGTTGACATAGATCATGTACTCAGTTGTATCCTAAATAAACAACATGACACCATGTAAGCTGGATCCAATAGCTGCTACACAACTCAATAAATTCTAAGATTTACAGGAGGTTCGGAATGGTTAGAAGATGACACCAAATGTATAAAATATTTATTCACTAAAATCATAGCAAAAGCTATGATTTTCTTTAAAATAGATCATATCTTGGGCCATAAATCGTGCTTAAATAAATGCTAAAGAATTCTAAATCTAGGGAAACAAATAAATATACCAGTAAATGAGATATATAGAACCCCAAATAGTCACAAAATGAAAAGAACCTCTATATGAGGCATCATAGTTATAATATCAGAAATTCAACACAGAATAATAAGAGCTTTTAGAGAAAAAATGTAAACTAAACTATAAAGGCAAGCTGATCAGAATAACAGCAGGCTTCTCACCACAAACCTTAAAGGACAGGAGAGGTTGGAATGAAATTTTTCAAGCCCTAAAACAAATCAATTGCCAATCCAGATTACCATATAGTCCCAAATTATCCTACAAAATTGATAGAGAAATAAGGATTTTAGACAACAAAGAACCTGAAGAAATTTGTTACCACCAAACCAGCATTGCAGAGTGAACTTTTAAGGAAATCCAAGATAGAGCGATCGAAGCCACCATCACCAAAGAATCCAAAGGAAAGACTATATCTAATTGGGAGAGTAAACAAGAGGAAAAAATTAAGGGATCAACACTGGAAAAATATGGCAATGACAGGATTCATTAAATATTTTTCAATAGTATCACTCAAGGCAGATGGTCTTAATTCCCCAATCAAAAGACGAGGCTTGCAGATTGGATCAAAATACAAATCCAACTATATCTTGCTTCCAAGAGACATACATCATCCACAACAAAAGCACATAGACTGAAAGCGAATTGATGAAAAACAATACTCCATGCAACCAGAGCCCAAAATGAGCAGCAGAATTTATCCTATTTTCATACAAAATGGACTTCAAGCAAAAACTGATCAGAAGAGAAAAAGACATGACATATTGAAAAGTGATCCATTCAACAGGAAGTGAGAACATATACATGTACTGTATCTCCATGATGAATGTTTCACTATGTACTGCAAACATATATTAATAAAAATTAATAAAAAAGAAGAGATAACAATTATAAATATTTCTGCACAAAATGTTGTCATACCCAGTTTTGTAAAACAAAAACTACTATACAGAAAAAGACAGATAGACACCCATACAATCATAGCATTGGACTTTAATACATCACTTTCACAAATATGTCAACAAGACAAAAAATCAACAAAGAAATATTAGATTTGACCCATACCATCAAACAAATGGGCTGTACAAATATCTACAGAGTTTTTAATTCAACCACAGAATATGTATTTTCCTCAGGAGCATGTGGAACTTTGTCCACATGCTTTTTGGGGCATAAATTATGCTTAAATAAATGCAAAATAACTGAAATAATTTCATGCATACAACTGGATCATGAAACTAAAAATCAACAGCAAAAGAAACCACAAAAACTATGCAAACACAGGGAAATTAAGTAATACATTCGTGAATAATCAATGAGTGACAGAAGAAATCCAGAAAGAGCTAAAGTTTCTAGAATCAAATGACAGTGACAGCACAACATGAAAATCTTTGGTACACAATGAGAACAGTTTTAAGAAGGAAGCTTAAATCTGTGAATGTCTACATTAGAAAAATAGAGCAATCTCAAATATATAATCTAATGATTTATCTCAAGGTCCTAGAGAAATAAGAATAATCCACAATTTATAAAATGAAAGAATGGAAATTAATGAACTTGAAATAAAAAGTACAAAGGACTAATGTGTCAAAGAATTGGTTCTTTGAAACGATAAAAAAGGATTGATAAACCCTTTGGCAAACTTTCTAAGAGAAAAAAAAAAAAACAATGTGTTTCATTTCAACTAGAAATGAAAAGGGTTAAATCACAAAGGATGCTGCCAAAGCACAGAAAAGTATAAGAAAATATTTTGAAAACTTGTATTACAATCACCTGGAAGACATAGAAAAAAGATAAATCTTTAGACACTTAAGAATTGCCAAAATTGAACCAAGAAGATGTAAAAACCCTTAATGAACAAATAGCAGGCAATAAAATAGAGACAGTTACAAAAACTCAACCAACTAAGAAAAGCACAGGACCCAGTAGATTCATAGCTGAATTTTACCAAAACTTTGGAGAAAAATTAATAACAGTATTTCCCTAATTTTTACATGAAATCGGAAGGGAAGAAACTCTGCCAAACTCAGTTCTTGAAGTTAGCATTATCCTGATACAAAAACTGGACAAGAACTCAACAACAAACAAAAATTACAGGGAAATTTCCTTAATGAATATAGATACAAAAATCCTCAAAAAAGTATGTGTAAACAGAATGCAATGAATCAATAAAAAGAACATATGTCATGAACAAGTCAGTTTCATCCCAGGGCTTCAAGGATAGTTTAACATTTGTAAAGCAATACATCAATACTGCATAAATAGAAGTAAGAATAAAAAATCACATGATCTCAATAGATGCAGGAGAAACCTTTGACAATATCCAACTTCCATTCCTGAGTAAAAGCAGAGAGAAAAACCCTGATGAAAATAGGTACCTTACCTCAAACTGAAAAAAGCCATTTATGACAAACCCAATGCCAATATCATAGTAATTGAAGAAAAACTTCAAGGATTTCCTTACCTCAAGCTGAAAAAAAAAAAAAAAGACCTTACCTCATACTGGAAAAAAAAAAGCCATTTATGACAAACCCCCTGCAAACATCATAGTAAATGAGGAAAAACTTAAAGTATTTCCTCTAAAATCAGGAACAAGACCATAATATCCACTCTAACCACTCCTATTCAATATAGGACTCAAAACTTTAGCTAGAGCGATGAGGCAAGAGAGAGAAATAAAAGGGATACACCAATAAGAAAGGAAGATGTCAAACTATCCTTATTTTGAAGATGACTTGACCTTTTATATGGAAGACCAAACACTTCACCAGATAAGCCCAGCAATTGTCAGGATACAAAATCAATACATGAAAATCAGTAGTTTTCATGTATACCAAAAATCATATGACCACGTGATTAAAAAGGATATACAGATTGAATGCAATTCCAATCTAAATACCAACAACATTTTTCACAAAACTAGGAAAAACAAAATTTACGTAGAACCAGAAGCAAGCCAAAATAGCCAAAGCGCTCCTGAGCGAAAAGAGCAAAGCCTGAGGGGTTTTACTCCCAGATTTATGTGATACTACAAAGCTACAATAATAGAAATAACATAGTAGTGGCATAAAATAAACATGTTGACCAATAGAATACAACCGAGGATACAGAAACAACCTTATGCATCTTCAGGCATCTGAGTTTTGACAAAGAGGGCAGAAGAATAGATAGCTTCTTTAATAAATAGTGCTGGAAACACCTACGTGCAGAAGAATGAATCTAGACCACTATTTCTCACCTTGTACTAATGTTAAAATGAATGAAAGACCTATATATAAAAACAGAAACACTGAATCTCCTAGCAGATAAAATAGGTAAAACTCTTAAAGATGTAGGTTTAGATAAGGACATTCTGAACAGCGTCCAACTGCATAAGAAATAATACTAAGAATAAACAAATAGGATTATAGCAAATTAAAAAGTCTTTGCACAGCAAATGAAAAAAGCCCAATAGAATGAAGTAACAACCTATAGAATGGGAAGAAATTTTCCAGCAAGTCTTCAGACTGAATATTAATATCTAGAATATATAAAGAATTCAAAAATATCAGACATCCCAAAATAAAAGATCTGATCTAAAAATGGATGAACGAAATTAATAGACACTTCTCAAAAGAAAAAATACTAATAATTAACGTAAAGTAGTACAATCACTATGGAAACCAGCGTAGAGATTTTTCAAAAAATATAAATAGAAATTCCATTTGACCCAGCTGTTCCTCTTCTGGGTATCTTCATCAAGGAATTAGTCATCATACTATACTTACACATGCATATCCATGTTTATAGCAGCATAATTCACAATAGCTAAATTGTGGATATGGCACATATACCCATCATAACATGAAAATGTGGAACAAATACACAGTGGAGTACTTCTCAATCATGAGGAAGGACAAATTTGAGTCATTTGTAGGAAAATGAATGGATTTTGAGACCATAATGCTAAGTGAAATAAATTACACACCCAAACACACAAAATAAATATCACATTGTTTCTCTTATGTGAGAATCCCAAACTATAGATAATTTAAAAAGCAAATTAAAAGAAATATGGTAAGAAACAGGGAAGTAGACATGGTAGAGGACAAGGAGGAAAGATAAATACAAATGATCAAGATTCAATATGAATTTGCACAAATTCCCTGAGATGAATTCAATTACTATGTATCACAAATATATACCAACAATAGAAAATAATTAGAACAGTCTAAACAAAAGAAACATGTTTGCATTTATATTTAAATGCTTCTAAATCAACCAAAATGAAAAAATTCATTATACACGAATATGTGTGAATATGTGCATGTTTAATGGGGAAGGGTACTAGGGAAAGTTCACTTTCTGACGAAAACCGTAGGGAGCTAAACATACATTTTTCTAGATGATAAAGTAATGAAACACATCAAGATTTTGAAGTATATACCATTTGAACACAACAATTCACTTGTTGCAATTTATGGAGATAGCCAGAAGAAATAAAAAGTTACATTGAAATTATTTTAGTCATAACTAATTGGGGATTTGTGTTTTTGCAATATAGACTAGTAAGGCAACCAGCCACCCCCAAAAGACAAAAAAAGATATCAAATTCAAAATATCTTAATAGATTGTAGAGTTAACTGAATATTAAGAAAATGCAAGATCAAGAGCAGAAAGATGGTGAGAGGTGAACTAGTAAAGGAGGCATATTTTAGGTCGACTTTGATCATGAGAGCCAACTATATTGTGAACTGGACTTTTGGTGAAATAATATTAAACAGAAACTGATATTCAGCCCTTGTCAAAGAGAAATACCATTATGGTGGCCCAGATTCTTAACAATTATTCTCTGGAATACAGAACATAAATATACTCTGAGTGGTCATGAAAGTTGTCACCAAAATCTCAAACCTTATTTTCAGATGTCCAGAACCATTATGTGCAAAAGGCAATGATGTTTCTTCCTGAGGGAATATATTATTTTTGTAAGCTTCAAAATATTTCTCAAAGTAACTTTTCAAGTAAATATTCAGCAACCAACCAAAGAAAACAAAATATACAAATATACAATGAGAGTAGACAACACTAGCTATAACCAGCAGAAAAATCATACAATAGAAATGAACCACTGAGAATCTAAATATTAGAAATATAAAAGTAATTTATATTAGGGAAGGTAAAGTCTAAACTTTAAAAATTATAGTAAAATCTGAAAACTATAAAATGTGATATCATAAATATATAAAAGAGCTATTTTGAAATTGTATCAACTTATTTTAACTGAAAACACAAGGGGTGGGTTTACTAGATATGATGTAGATTTGGTTTATTTAGAATTTCTTTTTTTTTAATTTTTATTTTAAAGAGAAAAAAATAGAACAAAATTTCAAAAAAATATAATAGGAGGGTAACAATGGTTACTACATTACATATTGTTATCTTTAAACTAGTTACTCAGGGTACAAGATATCAGCATTCAATTGTCCAAACAATGTTAGCACAAACCTTTTTTCTCAATGAACTAAGCAAAATTAGTAGTGTTTCTATCTTAACTATCATATATATAATTTTTTTCTTTTCCCTTCTTTCTTTTCCCCATTCCCCCATCCCAGTTTCTCTTTCCTTTTGACCAGTTTCTTCCTGTTTTACTGTATCTATTGTACATTTTGGATCTTATTTACTCTCGGTTTCTCTCACTAGGGAGACGATATGATGTTTACACATGTGCGTCCGGTTAATTTCACTTATGAGTATTTTCTCAAGTTGCATCCATTTACCTATAAAAGTCTCCAGTTTATCCTTCTTTATGGCTGAATAGTACTCCATTGTATAAAAATACCACATCTTTTTTATCCATTCTTCGGCTGATGGGCATTTGGGTTGTTTCCAAGATCTGGCTATTACAAATTGTGCTGCTATAAACATGGGTGCACATATATCGCTGTGGTACCATGTTTTTAATTCTTCTGTGAAGATACCCAGAAGGGGAATAGCTGGGTCAAATGGGACCTCCAATCCTAGTTTTTTGAGGAATCTCCACACTGATTTCCACAGTGGCTGTACCAGTCGACACTCCCACCAACAGTGCAGAAGGGTTCCTTTTTCCCCACAGCCCCTCCAGTATTTGTTATTAGTTGATTTCTTGATAATAGCCATTCTTTCTGGAGTGAGGTGGAATCTCAGTGTTGTTTTAATTTGCATTTCTCATATGACTAGTGATGTTGCACATTTTTTCGTATATTTATTTGCCATTTGTATTTCTTCATCTGAGAAGTGTATATTCATCTCAGATGCCCATTTTTGGATTGGGTCTTTAAATTGGGGAGATCTGATTTTTTTGAGTTCTTTGTATGTTCTCGATAGTAATCCTTTGTCTGAGGAACAGCAGGCAAACATTTTTTCCCACGTTGTGGGTTGTCTCTTCACTCTGTTGGTGGTTTCTCTTGCTGTGCAAAAGCTTTTTAATAAGATGAGATCCCAGTTATTGATTCTTTGTGATAGTTCCTGTGCAATAGAGGTTTTACTCATAAAGTCTTTGCCTACACCA
Organism: Erethizon dorsatum; assembly: GCA_028451465.1. Lineage (NCBI taxonomy): Eukaryota > Metazoa > Chordata > Mammalia > Rodentia > Erethizontidae > Erethizon > Erethizon dorsatum. Next base: position 102,020,207 of record CM051823.1, on the reverse strand, counting down.
ATGTCTTCAAGAGTTTTACCTATCCTACCTCCCAGAAGATTTAATGTGTCTGTTTTAATATTTAGATCTTTGATCCATTTTGAATTTAGTTTAGTACATGGTGAAAGATATGGGTCTAGTTTTAATCTTCGGCATGTGCAGAGCCAGTTTTTCCTGCACCATTTATTGAAGAGGCTATCTTTCTTCCAGTGAATGTGTTTGGCACCTTTGTCAAAGGTAAGGTGGCTAAGTATGTCTGGAGTTGTTTCAGCATCTTCTAATCTGTTCTATTGATCTTCGGGTCTGCTTTTTTTTTTTTTTCCATTACCACACTGTTTTTTATCACAGTAGCTTTATAGTATAATTTCAAATCAGGGATTGTGATGCCCCCTGCCTTGCTTTTGTTGCCCAGAATTGCCTTTGCTATTCTAGGTCTCTTCTGGTTCCAATTGAATTTTAGGATTGTTTTCTCTAATTCTGTGAGATATGCTGTTGGAGTTTTGATCACAGTTGCATTAAATCTGTATAACAATTTTGGAAGTATGGCCATTTTCACTATATTGGTTCTTCCTATCCAGGAGCAAGTGATATCTTTCCATTTTCTGATATCCTCTTCAATCTCCTTTTTCAGAGTACTGTAGTTTTCAGTGTAGAGGTCCTTTACATCCTTTGTGAGATTGATTCCTAGGTATTTCATGTTTTTGGATATTATTGTGAAAGGTGTTGTTTCCCTAATTTCTCTTTCAGTAAGTTTGTTATTCATGTACATGAAGGCTATTGATTTTTTCTTGTGTGTGGGGGTACTGGGGGTCGACCTCAGGACCTCGCACACCAGCAGGCGCCCGTGCTGCTGAGCGATATCACCGGCCCTTTTTTCGTATGAGTTCCGGGAGTCGAACTCGGGCTCTCGCGCTTGCCAGGCAGGTGCTTATGCCACTGAGCCATCTCACTGGCCCTGATTTTTGAGTGTTGACTTTGTATCCAGCTACACTACTGAATTTGCTTATTAAGTCAAGCAATTTTTTTAGTGGAGTTTTTGGGATCTTCTATGTAGAGTATCATGTCATCTGCAAATAATGACAATTTAACTTCTTCCTTTCCAATCCTTATTCCTTTTATTTCTTTCTCTTGTCTAATTGCTCTGGCTAAAGTTTCCAGGACTATGTTGAATAAAAGTGAGGACAGTGGACATCCTTGTCTTGTTCCTGATTTTAGAGAGAAAGCTTTCAGGTTTTGTCCATTTAGTATGATATTGGCTGTTGGTCTGTCATAGATAGCTTTTATCAGATTGAGATAAAGACCATCTATTCCAATTTTCTGTGGGGTTTTTATCATGAATACATGCTGGACTTTGTCAAAAGCTTTTTCTGCATCTATTGAGATGATCATATGATTTTTGTCCATGATTCTGTTAATATGGTGTATTACATTTATTAATTTATGTATATTGAACCATCCCTGCATCCCCAGGATGAATCCAACTTGGTCATGGTGTATAATCTTCTTGATTATTTGCTGGATTCTATTTGCCAGTATCTTATTGAGGATTTTTGCATCAATGTTCATTAGGGAGATTGGCCTGTAGTTCCCTTTCTTAGTTGGGTCCTTCTCTAGTTTTGGTATCAGGGTAGTGCTTGCTTCCAGGAATGAATTTGGGAATATTGCTTCCCTTTCAATTTCATTAAAAAGTTTGAGAAGTAGTGGTGTTAGATCTTCTCTAAATTTCTTGTAGAATTCGGCAGTAATCCATCAGGGCCTGGGCTTTTCTTTGTTGGGAGGTTTTTAATTACATCTTGGATTTCATTGGTTGATATTCGTTTATTTAGGATTTTTAAATCTTCTTGATTCAGCTTTGGTAATTCATACATACCTAGGAATCTGTCCATTTCTTCTGCATTTTCCATCTTATTAGAATTCAAATTTTCAAAATAGGTATAGTTGACCTTCTGGATTTCTGCAGGGTCCATTGTGATATCACCCATTTCATTCTTAATTGCATGGATTTGAATCTTTTCTTTTTTTAATAAGGTTGGATACGGGTTTGTAGATTTTATTTATTATTTCAAAGAAACAACTCTTTGATTAATTAATTCTTTGTATTGTTTTTTTTGTGTCCAATATGTTAATTTCTGCTCTGATCTTTACAATTTTCTCCCTTGTACGAGCTTTTGGCTTAGCCTGCTCTTCTTTTTCTAGAAGTTTGAGCTTCACCATTAAGTTGTTTATTTGTGCTTGCTCTATTTTCCTGATATAGGCATTTAATGCTATAAATTTCCCTCTTAGGACTGCTTTCACTGTATCCCATACATTCTAGTATGTTGTACCTGTGTTTTCATTCAGTTGTAGAAAGTGTCTAATTTCTTCTTTAATTTCATCTGTGATCTATTGGTTGTTTAGGAGGGTGCTGTTTAATTTCCATATGTTTAGGAAGTTCTCGTGGTTTCTTTTGCCATTGATTTCCAATTTCATTGCACTATGGTCTGATAATATACATGGGATGATTTCAGTTCCTTTGTATTTACTTAAGCATGTTTTATGAGCTAGTATGTGGTCTATTTTGGAGAACGTCCCGTGTGCAGCTGAGAAGAATGTGTATTCTGATGTTGCGGGGTGGAACACTCTGTAGACATCTACTAAGACCATTTGTTCAAAAGTTTGGTTCAGTTCTAATATTTCATTGTAGATTTTTTTGTCTAGTTGATCTGTCTTTTTGTCACAGTGGAGTATTGAGATCCCACAGTGCTTATTTGATTTTTCTTGTCCTTTAGTATTTGTTTTATATAGTTTGGTGCACTGGTATTTGTTGCATATATATTTATGATTGTTATCTTTTCCTCTTGGATTGTTCCCTTTACAAGGATGTAGTGACCTTCTTTACATCTCTGAATCATTCTTGGCTTGAAATTCACTTTGTCTGCAAAAAGAATACCTACCCCTGCTTCTTTCTGGGTTCCTGTTGCATGGAGTATTGTTTTTCATTCTTTGACTTTCAGTCTATGAATTTCTTTCTGAATTAAATGTGTTTCTTGTATACAGAATATTGTTTCATCTTGCTTCTTGATCCATTTTGTCAGTCTGTACCTTTTGATTGGTGAATTGAGACCATTAACATTGATGGTTAAAACTGATACGTATTGACTTATACTTGTCATGTTATTTTCCTTTTGTTGACTGCCCCCCCTTTTTTCCCCTCCTTCTGTTTAATTGTTTGCCCTCCCTGGTGGATTCCTTCTGTTGGGGCTTCTGGGGTTGTAGTCCTTGTTATCTCTTTCTAGAATGTCCTTCAAAACATTTTGGAGTGCTGGTTTGGTGGTCGTAAATTTTCTCAGGTGTTCTTTGTCATGGAAGTATTTTATTTCTCCACCGTTTTGAAAGATAGTTTTGCGGGGTACATCAATCTGGGTTGAAAGTTATTTTCCTTTAGAGCTTGAAATATGTCATTCCAAGCTCTTCTTGACTTGAGGGTTTGTGCTGAAAAGTCAGCTGTGATTCTGATGGGCTTTCCTTTATAGGTGATTTGTCTCTTTTCCCTAACAGCTTTTAAGATTCTGCTCTTCTGTTGAATTTCTGGGGATCTTGACTATGATATGTCTGGCTGAAGATTTTTTTTTGATCATGGTTAGTTGGAGTTCTATAAGCCTCATTTATCTGAACATCAAATTCTTTTTCTCTACCAGGGAAATTCTCTGTGATAATGTATGTGAACAGGGTCCTGATGTCCTTTATGCTATCTTCTGCTTTTTCATTGATTCCAATTAATCTTAAGTGATTTCTCTTTGTGTCATCTAGCAGCTGCTGAACTGATTTTTCATGGTCCCTTGTTTTTTTTTTTAAGAATTCTTTCTTTTCATGATCACTAATCGCAAGCCTGTCTTCTATATCTGAGATCCTGTCCTTACATTGGCTTAATCTGCTACAAATACTTTCAATGGAATTTTTGTTCTCCTGGATATCTGCTTGAATCTGCCTTATGGATTCCATTTCTTTCCTATGCTGAATATTCATGGCTTCCATAATTTTCTAAGCTCATATATATATATGTATTTTTTTTTGTCTGTGTCTGCTCTAGCATTCTTAAGCATGGTCTTCATTGTGGACATTATCTCTGCAGTTATCTGTGAAATTATTTCTGATTTAATTTTTTCCAGAGCCTCATTCTGTTGCTTTGTTGTTACCACTTCAGAGATGCCAGGTGGGTGGCTTTTGGATTGTCCCACCTCATTGCCCTCTGTGTTTGCCTTTGGTGAACTGGATGTGTGGGGTTGCATTTTGTTTAAGTGTCTCATTTTCTTTTCTTTCTTTAGTTTAATTCCTGGGGTGATGTTTATAAATCGCCTATGGTAGGTTGCTTTATTGCTAGCATTTAAAATCCTTAGGAGATGACTACTTTTCTGTGGTATCTTCCAGGTGTAGCTTATTTCTGGCTTTTGAGCCTGCTGCAAGATCCTACCTCTTCTCATGTTGGACATGAGAAGTTGCTGCCTGTTTGGCCCAGTCCTTGGTTCTTTGGTACTGTGCCACTGTATTTTCTGTGACCCTTAGTCAATCTCAGTCATGGAATACCAGGAAGAAAAGCTGTTTAGAACAATTATGTCACTCTTGGCTATAACGTTACCAAAAGCCTCAAACACAGCCTAGAAAATGACAGACTGAGCTAACCAGTTATTTGCCACTTTTAACCGTATGAAGTAGATTTGTGGTTATATAACAAAATCTAAAACAAACCAGAAAATTATATGCAGTATACAAGTCCTTAATATGTCAATTTTGCCCTCAGAAGTTTAAATTTATTTTTATTTATTTATTTTTTTTTTGTGGGTACCAGGGGGTCGACCTCAGGACCTCGCGTGCCAACAGGCGCCCGTGCCACTGAGCGATATCACCGGCCCCTTTTTTGTATGTGGGTTCCGGGAGTCGAACTCGGGCCCTTGCGCTTGCAAGGCAGGCGCTTAAACCGCTGAGCCATCTCACCGGCCCCAGAAGTTTAAATTTAAAATGAGTTAAGGAGGAAATACAGAATGATTATAATACAAAAAAATAATACTATTAAGTGTATATAAGTACATGGATGAATATCTTAAATATACAATAAAATGTTCAAAACATTGGTTTCTGAATGGTAGAAATTTGAGAGCTGTAAACTCAGTAATTTGTTTAAACTTTTATATATATATTTTATACTTTTTCTATAATTATTATATTCTCATGATTTAACTTAAAAATCAAGGTCAAAATGAAATAGCCAATGTCAAGGAAAGAATGCTAAAATAGAAACTTTGAAATGTTGATAGTGGGTTACATTTTCAACAAACTCAGTGTTTTTGAATTTTATTGTATGTTTCAAAAATTTTACAATTTGTCATGGCCATTGATTTGGTGATTTAATGTTAAGTTATTTACCATAATAAATTAGAGATGCTCAGAATATTTATGCAATGCACATAGGTGCTTTAAACAAATCTTTGGCCTGAGACATTGTCTTTTTTTTTTGGACACTTTCTATGGCCCCCCTTCAGGTCTGATATTTTCTCAGTATGAATTTTCCTCAATATCCAATAATCATTTATACTCCAACTCTGAGCTGTGCTTTGAAACATAGATATTTTTTATCAAAATATTTTCTTTTTAAATTTCTTTTTATATTTTTTAATTTCTTTTCCACTGTTTCCTATTGGCTTTTTAAACTGGCTAACTTTTCAAGTTGTTCTTATTTACATTTGTTATTTCTCTCTTAATAAAATGAAATAATAAATTACAGTTTATAAATTTGACTTTGAATATAATTTTGATTGAATTCCAAATGTTTAAATGTATTATTCTATTTTCTATTATTTTGTATTATTTCTCATTCTAGTGAATTTTAATTATGGGCTTTTCTGCTTAAACAAAAACAGTATGTTAATAGCAGAAAACTGGAAGAAATCTTAGAAGGAGAAGGAAAATATATCATTAATAATATGTCCCATTCACATCTGAATATATATTCATATACATAAACAAGTGGGAATACTTTTACTTAAAATTGGGATAATACTGTATAAATTGTTTTTTAACTTGACTTTAACCATGTTGTACTCAAATATTTTTGGACATTATAAGTAATTTTTTTTAAAAGAAAGACATTTTCATAGTAGAAATACCAAGGCCATAATAGTCTTACTGAACATGGCCCATTTTCCCCTCTGCACAATATGGAAGTCACTGAGCCTATGAGTTCTGAAAAAGAGAGTTTATTCACAAAGCAGTCAAACATATGGAGCCTGGAGAGTCAACTCTCAGATTCATCTCCTTGAGGGTAGAGTTTAGAAGTATTTGTAAAATTAAGAAACATAGTGGTTTAAGCTATGTGGAAAGATAATTCAATGTAAAGTATTCAGTGGTCTGTGCCAACTGTAATCAACCTTCATAGCTCTTCATAGGACGTGTGTTCAGAAAGTTCCGATGTTTGCATGATTTGAGGTGGTACTTTTGGCTCATTTACTCCAAAAGCTCACCCAGTGGACACCAGCATGGGTCTAAATTTAGAGTTGGTGATTTCAACAAAAGTGGCCTGGGGCCGGTGAGATGACTCAGCGCCATAAGCGCCTGCCTGGCAAGTGCGAGGTCCTGAGTTCCACCCCTGGTATCCACATACAAAAAAAGGGCTGGTAATATCGCTCAGCGGCATGGGCACCGGCTGGTGCATGAGGTCCTGAGGTCGACCCCCGGTACCCACACACACACAAAAAAAGTGGTCTTTAAATCCCTGAAAAGTAACCTAGCAGCCATTGCCATCCTGACCCATATGTTAGAGGAATCATCTTCAACAATGCTAATGGGAGAGTAACAACATATTGCTCATCTGTGTGTCCTCCAAAATTAACAAATTTTAAAGTCAACAAAAAGGAAGGTACAAAAAAATAGCAAATGAGGCTAGAGCATGTGGTTTCAAGAAAACAAATAAATGAATGTAAATCTTCCCTCTTCTCATATTGCCAGAATTTTCCACTTGCCCTAGATAGAGGCAATCAATCTTAGTACCAGTTTGCTATCTGTTTTTGCAGAGATATTCAATTCCAAGAGCCAACATGTTGTTTTCTATTCTTTATCATCAGAGTATCTGCCCTGTTTCTTGTGCCATTTGTGCCTGCATTTGTGAGCCACTGTTTCTCTAGTCCAATTCAGTTAGTTTTGTAGTTGTTGGAGATTTTACCTAAATTCTAACAATGGGTTGTTGGTCCTTATTTTTATTATTCATTTTGCATTTTTCAGTTTTTTCCCACATAAGGTAATTATTTTATGTCTTTGATAAACAGAATATACAAGAATATCTGAGACTAGGTAATTAATGAAAAGCAGATTTATTTCTCACAGTTCTGAAATTTGAGAAGTCCAAGATCCCGAGTCCCACTGGTGAGGGTCTTTATTCTGTCAGTCTATGGTAGAAGGTGGAAGGGCAAGAAAGTACAAGAGTGCGAGACGAGACCAAACACACTTTTATAACAAACCTACTCCTACAAGGAGGCAGAACTCACATGACTTAATCACCTGTTGAAAGTCCTACTTTTCAACACTGTTACTTTGGGGATTAAGTTTTCAGCACAGGAAATTTGGAAGTCACATTAAAACCATAACAGAGACTGTTATTTTTTTCTTTTCCTCTCGTTTTTTGCTCCTATTGTGGGGATTTTCTAAATATTAAATCTTATTGCCTTATTTTAATGAATATTTTATTGTAAATGTCTGTGGTTTTGGGGAAAAGAGATAGGCTACAAATCTATATAGAAATAATATTTTATTATTTTGTTATAAAAGAATAACTCTTAAATTTCCATCACTAAGAACTTGGAAAATTAAGTCTTGGTACAAACAAATGTTGTGTCAAATGCCAAAAATTATTTTTATTTACTTGGAAAGATGTTTGTGACAGTTCTTTTCAGTAATAAAAATGGAGGCCATGTAGAACTGTACACACTGACATACGTTATGCATAATTGTTTATGTGAACCTATATAGGCCCTGTCTACATAAACCAACTAACTACCCCCATTTCTATACACTTTCTATACACATGCCCATATGTATATAGGCACAGGAAGAGGTCTTGAAAGGAGTGTCAAACAGTGACAGTCTCTAGGTGGTGCATCTCTTGTGAATATTATAATGCCTTACTTATAATTTTATTGTTTGAATTTTTTGTATATTTTTGTGTATGTATATACTTTATCAAAAACTGTAATATTTCTAAAAGACACTTGAAAACATTTTCTTTAAATACTTAGTATAGTCAGAATGCCTAAGTTTAAATAAAAGTCAAGTGACATGCAAGTAAACAGGTGTTTTTTCAAACTTCATCTAGAAGTCTCTAACTGTAAAATTAACATAGGTCATATCTATGTTTTAAAAATTATTGATAGATTAAAATTTCTGTTTACAGATAATGCCCAGAAATATGAAACCAACTTTGTATGTTGCATTTAACTATAAATAGATTGTTTAATTCAAATTTCCTGTCTGCTCATGTTTTAGAAATATATATAATAGAAAGCTTCCTGAGGAATGCAGAAATCATGCCTTCCTATTAAATTGCATAATATCTTTAAATTTATTAAGTAAAGGTTCTACTTTAAAATAATAAAGCTTTATAGTTTTTTCCATAATGCATGTATGTTTGCTCTGAAGTTCCCAAAACAGGAAAGTCATAAGGCTCCTGTGTACACACTGGTTATTAATATTCAGGTTCAGTTTACCAAGATCTTTGCTATACTATAACAAGTCTTCTGTAATGACAAACTACTTGTAACATCAAAGAATAAGAGATATTATCTCTTTCTCCCCATAGCCCATGACCTAAAAGCTTTTCTTTTTATCTTTACATGAAAGAAAAACATACTTTTCAAAATGGCCTTATCAGGTTGTGAACATTTTGTGCATCATGCAAAGAACCCTCTGGAAATTATCTACAATTTTTCCTTCTGTCCATGAGGTTTGTTCAACATTTTACTTTTTATTAGTTTTTTGGAGATCAAGAGAAAGGAATTTTGTTATAAACTAATAGTAAGAAGGAAAATACCTTCTAAATAGGGATACATATATATATATATTTAGGGATATATATATATATATATATATATATATATATATATATATATTTAGGGATATATATATATTTAGGGATATATATATATAATTTTATATTATACTTAAAAATTTGAATATGTTCAAATTATTATTTAAAATTGGAAATATATGAACAATAATAAGACTTTAAATTCTGGATGACTAATTGGACAGTGTTACATTGATTTGTAGAGATGTAGCATGGGAAATAAGGAAATCACTTTTGCAATGATTTCAAAGTTCAGCATAACTATTTATGAATTATTATCTTGTAACTCCTCACTTTGGTTTAGGATCATCCTTCCATAGACTCCTTCCTGATAAGTACTGGATAGATAGAGATTTTTGTTAAAGAGGGCAATCTGGGAGAAAATACATTCAGTTAAATAATTTTTTATTGTATTCTCTCACAAAAGTCTTATAGGAGATTAAATTTTGAGTCAGTTTCTAAGCATGAAAAGAAGTTTTTAGTGTCTTTTGGATGGAAAGATGCATTAATCTTGAGTAAAATATCTGTACATGCATCAATATAATTCAAAGTATAATGTTTGAAGTGTAGGAGAAGAAATTCAAACAACTTACAAGTGTAACAAATAGGTATGAATTTCCTGGCTACCAATCAAAGAATGCTTAATGGAGAAGGTGAGAAATGTATCTTGAAAGTTGTATTTGACTATCAGGAAAAGAATATGCAAAGATTCTGGAGAGACTTGCTGACAAGTAGTTTGGATGACATCAAGTGTATTTGAGAAGAATTTGCTGCAGGACTTGTGAATCACATTGTGAAGTTCTCCTAAATCGTGAAACTTGTTCAGTGGGTTACCAAGGCTATAGATATTTTTTAAATGTGAGCAATGTGAAACCACTGGTATTTTTAAAAGGAAGGATTGATCAGCTTAAAGTTACAGATTAGAAAGACTTCTGTGACAGTAATATGTGGAAATTGTATTTAGAAGACATAGGAAGCAAGAGAATGCTAGACTATTGCAGTAATCTCATCAATAAAAAGTGAAATGCTAAGCATGAATTTCCCTGACATAACCTGACTGAAATGTGAGCTTTAAGATTACACTCATGCACCACATACCAATGTTTTGGTCATGAACAGACCTCACACACAACAATGGTCCCATAAGATTGTATAGCCTAATGACGCGATGGGTATCTTACAGTGTATGCACATTCTGATGTTTTCCCAATGACACAATCGCCTAACAATACATTTGTAAGAATGTATCTTATAATTTAGTGACACATGACTGTAACAGAAAAGTTCAATATGGCTAATATAAGTGTCAGCTTCAGATACTGTTTTCCTACTTCAGAACAGATATTAAAGTCCTGAGACAGTAATTTGCTCAAAATTTTACTTTCAATCAATCTTCACTATAACAATTTTAAAGGCTTATTATGTCATATGAATATTTTATTCAGTGATCCGGTTGGACATTAGATGGTGACACCTCAGGTCTTTAAGCTTATAGCATCTGACAATACAACATACTTTTCTAATGAAACATTTCCATGATTATTTTGTTTAAAAATTACATGAATCCACCTGTTTTGTCAGCCAGTGCTGTGTCATTTTGTGGCAAGGTCATTGAATCCAGTAACTTACCAAGGCCTTCTGCCATGGGCCTGTTAGTAAGTGTTTTGCTAAAATGCTTGGACCCTCCAGCCCTGTCAAGATCTCATTTCATTTATCTTTAAAATGAAAGGTTGTACTAAAACATCAATAAATCTAGTTTCAATGCTTAACAGTCTTTCAAATCTGTGCTTATCCAGTAAAGAAAAACGAAAGCAAAACTTACATTCTGCATTAAGATATACAAGCAAACAACTGGTCTAATCATTTTAACTTTCTTACAGTGTTTGAAAAAAATTATTAAGCCTACAAGTTAGTAACTACTAGGTTTCCAATTCTTCCAGCATCCTAAAACACTTTCGATCAATTTTTTAAAAATGTGGGTACCGGGATTCGAACTCAGGAACTCGCACCTGCCAGCAGGTGCTTGTGCTGCTGAGCAATATCACTGGCCCTTTTTTTCCTTTATGTGGGTAGCGGGAGTCAAACTCAGGACCTCGTGCTTGCCAGGCAGGCGCTTATCACCGCTTATCACCAGCCCCTAAAACAGTTTTAGAACACACACGCACACACACACACACACACACACACACATCCTTTGATTTCTCTACTATACATTCACAAACTCTACACTAGTCAGTCTTAGAGCAGGTTGCTAAGAGTCAGGATTGGGAGAAGTGATTCAGGCAGAGTATATAAAAGATTAAAAAATAAGATATTTTTGATACTGTTATTTTGAAAAAAAAAAAAAAAAGAAGACCAAACCTAAGATTTCGAGGGGTTGGGGAACCCTTGTCTGGCATCCAAATCTGCTATGTGGGCTCTGTGTGTGAATGTTTGCCTCTTTGAGACTCAAGTTCCTGCCTGCCAAGTGTTCCACATGTTGTGTGCCTTAAGATTGACTTCACAAAGAAAATATATGGAATATAAACTAATATGAATGGAAAAACATAAGCCATTTACAAAAGTAAGGAACAGAGTTTAATAGAAGGAACAGAGTGTGATTCCATTCATTTACAGTGGCAGGAATATGGTCAGGAAGGCCATTTGGTAGATATACAGGACAAAGTGATCTTTATGTTCTGAAAGCCTAGATACTCTTTCTTTTTTCTCAGATGTGCCATATTTTCAAATTCATAATTTCTTGAATATTGCAAATATTAGTAAGTCTGATTTTGTTAATTCAACTTAATCTAATTGCCAGAAAGTCAGGTTATGACATGAAATTTAGAAGGCTTTTAATGTGGCATCCATGATCATAAAACAATTATGTATATAGTCTGTATTTAGTAATTCTTTATTGAGATTTATTTTGAGACTTAGAAGTCAGTTCAGTCATTTTTTTCAGCTGAAACATCTTTTAAAAACATTGTACAACCTGTCTGCTAAAGGTTAATGATGAAAAAGTTATTCTTACTGCTAAGTAGAACCATTCAAAAAGAAATTATTACGTTGTGTTTCATTAAAAACAGGTCCTTATCGTGTTTTTTTTTTTTTTTTGGTGGGTACCGGGGGTCGACCTCAGGACCTCTCACGCCAGCAGGCGCCCATGCCGCTGAGCAATATCACCGGCCCCTTTTTTCGTATGTGGGTTCCGGGAGTTGAACTCAGGCCCTCGCGCTTGCCGGGCAGGCGCTTACGCCGCTGAGCCATCTCACAGACCAAGTTTTTGTTATTTTCCATAGAAAAGTTTTTGTATTACTTTTTATTTTTGTTGATCTTGCATTTCCTACACATGGCTGCCAAAAGAGAATTGAAAAAATTCCAAAGAAATGCATAATAAATCTGATCAGTAAAAAAAAATTGTAGAGTTTAGTAAAGCTAATGATTTGATTATATGATCAATATCACTGTAGTTTCTACTTGTATAAAGACATACAGCAATATCTTACAATGAATTATTTAACTAGTAAGTACTTTTTATTTTGCTACTTTGTATGTACTACAAAACTCTCAGCTACACAACTTGATACCTTAATATTTGATGAAGTAAGCTTAGTTATTGAAGGACATCTGTGTCATGAAACAAAGTTCAAAGGACTAAATTACTTTGTGTACATTTAATGGCCCATGGTGGTACATTTTTTCTGCACAGATTTTGATCTAGACACTAGATCATTGTGAGAAAAATTTAAGTAATTTTATCCTGGATACATTTTAATTTATACTGAAATGTTTTAAATGTATGCTATTTAGTATCAAAGTACAATTGTAAGGTATGTATGATGACTTCTTGTTGTTTGTTCTTGTGAAATAATGTTTTAATTTTCATCTTGTTAATATTCCAACATTTACTTCTGTTTGCCAGAAGTACAATGGATGGAACATCAGACAGCTTGTTATAGAAATTAAACTCAATGCCCAAATTTGATGACAGAATAAGTCATAGTGCATATTGTAACTTTAGTGTTGCTAAACATCTTCAGGCTTTCCGGAGTAAAACACTTACCCATGTGTTTCTCTGAAAATAAAACCTAACTGGAAAATAGCACTGAAAACTAGAGATCAAAAATGCCAGCCCCAATCACCTTGCCTTACCTGCCATTACAGAGCAGCTATCCAGCAAGGGAATACTGAGGTATAATCTTTTGTATGACACTGGCTATCACCATGGTTATGGCCAGCGCTTATTTTCAGGTTAGGTCTTATTTTTGGGAAAATGGATAAGCACTGCATTGCAGTTGTCAGAATACTTCATGGGATAGTAATTAAATAAGGACAGTGCTATGTTTTTTTGGAGCTAAGCCAATATCTAATTTATTCTAGAAATCACCTCTAAGAGAGCTTTAATTTTGTACATTAAGTTTGGGAAAACTTCCCAAATGTGAAATTTGGAAATTTCACTTTTATTGACTAATCTTTCATTGAAACATACTTTCTAGGGTGTTCACTGAAAACATCCACTTCTGTTTTACTGTGATGAGTCAAGGTCCAATTCACCTAGCAGAGAACTCAACTCTCAGCAATGCTGCCCTTTGCAATGTTAGTGTTCTCCCTCTGAAGCTCTATGGTTAGTTATTATATTTAAGATATACAACAAAAAGATCTGAATGTGAATAGAGAGCCCTAAAACAAAAGTACTAGAAAGAACTGCAAATATTTAATTAACATCATTTTTCACTTTTTTCTGGAATTTAATTCTCTGTTTATGTATGAATTGGATATATTCCTCAGTAGAAAAATGAGTGATATTTTCTTTTATACTCATTTATAGATATTTATTTTGATAGTTGTGAGCTGCATAATTGGTCAAAGCATTCTATAGAAGAGCACTGGGGTTGACAAACTATGGTGCGAAGGTCAAATGTCAAATCCTGTCTGCATCTGTCTTTATAATTAAAGTTTTATTGGAATATAGACCATATGCTTATGTATTGTTTGTAGCTGCTTTTCCTGCCACAGCTGAATAGTTTTTATAGAGATTAAGAAAGCCTACAAAGTCAAAGTTACTTACTATCTGCCCCTTTACAGGAAAAAAAATTGAACACTGAACTAGCACATGGATCTGCAAATTTGTGAAGGAATACATACATTTTTATGTTTATTTTTGTAGCATGTAATAAGAAAGAATAAAAAAAGTTATTTTAGATGGATTTTTTCTTTCACAAAGTGAAACATTTGTGTTGTTGTCTTAAATTTTTAAAAAGCCTTAACAATATCTTGTAGGAGGAACTTGTTCTTGGATGCAAATTTGTATATATGCTTGGGTAGATAGGATCTTTTCAAAGTAAAATATTTTCTAAAACATATTGTGAGACTGGCATGGGAGGGAAACTAAAAATATGGCTCAGGTGAGACATTGGGGTGGTTTGTGACCATGCAGCTTTAATATCTGAAAACTGCATGAATTAGGTTTTTCTGTAAGCCTTTACCAGCTTGTTCTTGGCAAGACTTCCAAACCTCTAAGTATATTATGGTTGTAGATTCATTCTCAATAACAGACTATTCCTCATGGCTGTCTCAAAGATAGTCCCTAGGCCAATTTATAGTTTATAATCCATCACATTTACTAAAATGTACAAAAAACTTGTTAAGAAATAAAAAGTGTATATGTGCTAAGTCTTTTTTTGTTATTGTGAAGTAGTTTCTCTCTCTCTCTCTGTTTTGTGTGTGTGTGTGTGTGTGTACTCACATGCATGATTAAAGAAAGCTGGTAGGATTTTGAGGTAATGTACTACTTTCTTAAACGCAGCTTTCCTGTAAGATATCTAGCAGAAGGTAATATGTAATGATGCAGTAGTTAACATTGGTATTTTCAAAAATTGAAAACAAATTACACAGATCCAGTTTGTTATTTTCCTATAAGACATCTTATTTCGGGCTCTTCATCTCAGCTATGCAGTTCTGTGAATTTGAATCCAACAGAGATATAGCTTTCATACCATTTTTTTCCCATTTAAGAGCCATAATCATTCCAATGGGATGCTGTAAGCCTGGGTCACTGAAATCATTTTTGAAGACAGCAGGTGCTCTTTAGTGACACACAAGATGAGGTGGGCACCTGTTTCTCATTACATCCCAGCATCACCCATATAGACTTACTGTAGGTCAGTGTATTCAGGAGTCAGTTACAGAGGATATGTGAATGTTACAACTTAGCAAATGAGCTAAAATATAACAAAAATTAAAAAGCTAAGGAATCTAGGTTCAGAAAAATATTTAGATATTCTCTCAGTTACAGTCTTGAGACAGTTGCTGAATGAGATATAAAAATGAAGATACAAGTTTTGAATTGAAATCCAATTGTTTGAAAGAATTACTTTACTATGAGTTAAACAAACTAAGAGATTTTTGGATTGGATGCATTTATGTTAATTAATATCAAATTTTGAGAGGAAGTGCCCTATTTTACTCTTATTATTTCTTTTCTCAAGATATAAGATTCTGGGACTGGTGAGATGGCTCAGCGGCATAAGCGCCTCCCTGGTAAGCGTGCGGTCCTGAGTTCGACTCCCAGTACCCACATAAAGGAGAAAAAGGGCCAGTGATATCGCTCAGTGGCACAAGCGCCTGTTGGCAAGCGCCAGGTCCTGAGTTTGACTCCCAGTACCCACATTAAAAAAAAAAAAAAAAAAGATATAAGATTCCTACATTCTGAATTCCAAGCCATGTGGAATAATTTTGGAGATACAAAGCAAAGGCCAAAATTTGTGATAAAAAATCACATTGTGATAAAAAATCACATTGATATTTGCTATTTGTTTTATCTTTAAAATTTAAAAAGTTGTACATGCTGTTGGTTAAAAAGAAATCTAATGATACAGATGGTCATCAGGAAATGCTCCTGATCCACATCACATTTTTATCTTTGCTTAAATATTCTTTTATAAATGTTCATGCTTTTATGAATATACAAGTAAAACGAGCAGTGGAATCATGAGAAAATATTTTTCTTTGCATAAATATTTTTTGTTCCTTATTTTAACACTTACTAACTTCTATTTTGTTAACTTTTATTATTTTATTGCTTCATGCTTTTGTTTCATTTTTATTGTCATTGCTTTTTTACTTTTAAATTATTATGTTTGGTAAAAGTTCCTTTCTCCTCTCCTACTCAATTTTTTTATTATATAAGTTTCAAATGTTGTCTTATGTTGCTTGATGAGAATTATTGTCTTTACAGTGATGTAGTGCAGGGGCTTCACAATGCAAGGAGAGCAGGTTGGAAGGGTTGCCAGCCACTTCTGTGAGTATCATGCTACATCCTTTGCACAGTCTAGAATTCTTTCATGTGACCATCCAAAAGTTTTATTCTTATATTTTTCTGATAACTCATAGTTTATAATTATTCCTGGGGCACTAATGAGTCTTTTCTCGAAAGAGATATTTAGCTAAATTAGCATCATTTGAACTCATCTGACCACTTAAAAATCCCAAGTGGAGACACAAATATAGAAATCAAGTCTTCTGACCTCTATATATTTTCCTAATTTTTTTCCACTGGTATCTTGAGTTTGAGGAATTTGAGGGCTAAGGAAAAAGATATGAGCATGAGGTAACAGTAGTACACTAGAAGCTTTTCTAGAGTAGTACCTTGGTGGCTTTGCGCATGAAAGGAATTCCCTCAAAGCAAGAAACCTTCCAAAGGAAATGTTGGAGGTTCACAGCCAGAGAGACAGGAGGGCAAAGAGAACTTTTGGGTAAGAGGAGGGCTGGAGAGGTGGCCTTATAAGTCTAGATGACATGGTTGAGCAGAATGATGAAGAAAGCTCTGAAGGGCTGCAGCAGCTTACGTTTGTATTTACAAGCCTCAGGGTTTATCTCATCTGTAGTTAGCAGGTAATGAGTACGAGTTTGCAGGTATGGAAAACAGGTAAGTTCTAAATGGCTAAAACTCTGATTATTTGCGCTGTATTTGAAATAACTGGATGTATAAAAATTTAGCTTTGTTGCCAGTTAGCTTTAAAGCTAATGGTTCTGGCCTGCTGTGAAGTAAATAACACAGGATGAATGTACAAAGGCCTTTGGTTCATTTATATAACAACTAGGCTGCACTGGATTTGTTTGTGTATGTGTATTTTGTCATTATTACATACTCCAAATGCACAAATAGATACATACATATTTGTACATAGTTGAACTTTTCTGTACACCATCCCTAAATCTATTCCCCTCCTTGTCTTCTTCAGAAGGGTCTCCCATATAGTATGTTTGGATTCATATACAAAATGCATATTGCTCAAAAATAATTTATACAATTGTTATGAGATAATTTAAAACTATAAAAATGTCATAATGTACATAGACTTCTACTTTCTGCTTACACTTTTTGAACTCATTGAAATGGATCCAGTTGTTACTGTAGATCGTTTATTTACTTTTATTGCTAAGTAGTATCTCATTGTATGATAACATTTTTAAACAATCCTGATAACCATTTGTTTCCAGTTTTTAATTTTGCAAATGATGCTACAGAGAATATTCCTAGACATGTCTTGTGTAAATGCTGCTTCAGTATACTACTTAGATATTATGAAATTAAATTAGCAAATAAACTCTCCAAACCTTATGTTCTTAAGTCTGGGGTTATACTGAAATTAGATATAATTCCTAAAATTAATAAATTTATAATTTTAGTTTATAAATTGTGATAGTTAACTCTGGTGTCAACTTGAAACACCCAACTGATTGGTTCAGCATTGTTCTGGGTGTGGATGATGGATTTACTGAAGAGAAGACCCTCTCTAGGTGTGGGTGGCAACAACCAATAGGTCTGTAGCCTGTATAGAATAAAAAGGGAAAGAAGAAGGAAGTCTCGCTTCTGCTTCTTTGGAGGAGCTCCAGTCTTTACCATCATCTTTGAATGACCAACTACATGCTTCCAGCTCAGACTCTTCAGACTTCCAGTATGGTGCCTTTAGCTTGCCAGTATAGATTCTAACAGGACTCTGCAGTGAGCTTTAAGTCTTCCACCCTTGACTGGACTATTTGGCTCTTTAACACACAGACACCATTTTGCATTCTTCCACACTTGACTCTGCAGGTGGCCATTGTAAGTCTACCTGGTAAATCCTACATGTATATATTGACAATCCAGTGAACTCTGACTGATACATAAATCTTTTGTATACTGAAAATAAGAATTATTCTGAACTTTGATATTATTAATTTCACCTGATATTTTACTAAGTTTATTTCTAAGATAGATTATATTAGTTAGGGTTCTATAGATGAACAGAATCAGTAGAAAATGTATGTATAATTAAGGCAAGGGGATTTATTAGGTAGAGTTTCAGTATTAGAGGCAGGAGAGTCCCTAGTATTATCAGCATAATATAGAACCAGAGAATCTAGCAGCTGCTCAGCCAAGAAGATGGAGGCCACAGAACAAAAGAGATAAAGATGCAGCACCAGTCCAGGGGCGAAGGCCTGGAAGCTTACTGGAGGGTCACCAGTGCCAGTCTGTATTGAAAGACTGAGGAAACTGGACACCTGGAGATCAATGTCCAAAGCTGATGGCAGCACGTGACAGACCAGCTCGGGAAGATGGGAGCTCTTCAAAATAGTCACAGTTTCTTCTTCTTTCTCTTTTTATTCCATCTAGGCCTAAAGTTGTGGCAGCCCACAACCAGAGTGGGTCTTACCCTTTCTCAGTTTTCTGGCGTACCTGTCAATCATCCACAGACACACCCAGAAGTTTGCTTTACTAATCTGCTGGGCTTCTCTTAATCAATTCAAGTTGACATATCATGATTAATGTTCACACAGACGTATTATCAATGCCATTGCTTGATTGTATTCCCCCATATTTGGTTTTGGTAACTCAAAGCACACAGGCAGATATGAATGTCTGAATTACAGTTTTGTCTTTAGGAGAACACTGTGTTAAAAATCCTTCCTGACATTCCAGCACTGTCATTTGCCCAGTTAATGATTTATTACACACATCAGAGCAATTAGAAAAATGAGATTTTTAAAAAATGTTTTTCACAACAGCTCAAATAATTTAAATCACTTTCCTAAGAGATGTATGTTGGGAAAATTCATAAGTGGTAGGCATGCAACATAGTAAGGATAATGATCAGTATAAACTGATAACTTCTAATGGGACATA
Organism: Erethizon dorsatum; assembly: GCA_028451465.1. Taxonomy (NCBI): domain Eukaryota; kingdom Metazoa; phylum Chordata; class Mammalia; order Rodentia; family Erethizontidae; genus Erethizon; species Erethizon dorsatum. The sequence continues at coordinate 102,000,990 of CM051823.1, read as the reverse complement.
CATAGAGAGCTTTGGAATTGCATTCCAAATCACTTCTTTTCCAGCATTTATTATTTGCAACACACACATAGAAAGTGCTTAGCAAAAACAGGTAGTTTGAAAATATTTTAACATTTTTATCTAAATGAATGTCAGAATTTTTTTTGCAAATGAAAAATGCTAAGTATAATAAAAGTGTGTAATTTATGCTCTCGGCAGCCAAATGTGCTTTTTAATGGAATTTAAATAAATGGAATTTTTATTACAAAAAAAGCAACAGTAAAAGCAGTGATTATGTTTTTCATAGTTCATTTGCCTTCTTTGCCCTGCAGACCTTGTGTGGAAGAAAATGAGATCCCGAGTGAAGTCTACAATGTCATTGACTCTGAAGAAGGACTCAGAGACCCATTGGTGTTTAATGACCCTTACTGGCCTATGCAGTGGGAACTGGTATGATCTTCAGAAATAGATAGTTCTTTGGCAATGTTAAGAAATATTATTTTCGTCATGTTTTAATACAGTAGACAGACACTTTTATGCACTGCCTGCTTTTATCTATTGGTTTTGCAGAGAGAAAGACTTAGCACACTTTTGATGAAATATTACTGCCAGTTTATTAATGAACAGTAATCCTTTTAATTTGATTACATCCTTAGGGTTTGATTTAGTCTATAAAAGACACTAGTAAAAAAACTTAAAACTCTTAAATTTGGTGTGTGTAGGGCCGGTGAGATGGCTCAGCGGCATAAGCGCCTGCCTTGCAAGCGCGAGGGCCCGAGTTCGACTCCCGGAACCCACATACGAAAAAGGGGCCGGTGATATCGCTCAGTGGCACGGGTGCCTGTTGGCGCGCGAGGTCCTGAGGTCGTCCCCCTGGTACCCACAAAAAAAAAAAAAAAAAAAAAAAAAAAAATTTGGTGTGTGTAAACAGACTCATTATATAGAAATGTAGATGCCATTCAGGCTTGACATTTTTGTTCTTGAGTAACTCTGATTACATTCTATATTACATCAACAATGAAAGAACTCCTCTCTGCCTTTGTGGATTAAGCGTGTGTTAGAGCATTGCACAACAAGCTTTTCTCATAATGTTTAGTATGTTGGACATTTCCAGACCACATTGCCCTGTCATTTGTATAATACCAATAAAAAGGCCTTAGAAAAGCACACATGACTTTTGAGTGGAAATAAGTTTAAAAAAAAAGTTAACATAGATACTAGTGAGTATTTTAAAAGGAAATACTTGAAATGTGAAATGACCTGGTGGTAATAATGGAGAGACACCAAAACACTTACTATGACAATAGTTAGCTCTTTATAGGTCCGTAAATGATATTGTGTTGTAGAGGGTCCGTTGTAAAGTAAGACAAATGTTAAGTGCATAGTATCATTTTTAATGGACATAATAAGGTGAAAAGTGGGAAAAAAAACCTAAGGTATCCACACTTTCTTTATGGTGATCTTTGGTAGCAAGCAAGTCTACAGCCTGAAATGAGCTAAATGTCCTTGTTGGAAGATTTCCATTTCAATTTTCTGTGGATTAAACTCCTCTATTTAAAATTAAAAATGATTTAAGAAATTCTAAGAGATATATGTTAGTATATTGGACAACTCAGACAAACTGAAAACTCACCCCCCCAAAAAAAGAAGTGTCAATTACCTAGATGTGAAATGATCAGTAACAAGTGACTGGACTAGAGTTTATTAGGATCATGAAAGTACAAGGGAAAAAGTGAAATTCAGAAAAAAATAGTGAGAGAAGATAGCCAGATAAGGAAAGAAGGCATGAATTAAGGGGGGAAACTTATATTTGTCAGTTTTTTGATCTGAAAATATAGCAAAAATTCAGATGAATATTTCAAGATTATGTATTATGGCAATTGTAATTAGTCACTTATCAAGGAATACATATTTATATTGAAAATAAAATGTAAAGCTATTTATATCAAGTCATAAATTTCAAGAAACACAATAGAGAAAGGACATGGAAGGCAAATATACATGATAGACAAATAGAATCAAGTAACAGGCAGTCATTAAGCATGACAGGGATTAGAAACGGAAACAAGTCAGAGAAATTATTATGCAGTACATCCTACTCAAAGCAGAAGATGGAGACAAGATGTGAAAGGGAAACGTAGAAGAAGTAATATACCAGGGCAGGAGTTGATGAACTTTTTTTTGTAAAACAAAACAAAACAAACCCCACAAAAACAAAAAATAAAACAGACAATAAATATTTCAAGCATTGTGAACCACATAAGTGTTGCTAATATAATTTTTTGTTTTAGTTCTTCAAAAATGTAAAAACAATCTTAGCTTTGAGCTATACAAAAACAGGTTATAGGCCAAATTCACTTCTAGGCCGTAAAGGGAGAGGGCCTAAAGGGGGAAAAGGAGTCAGAGAGGAAAAGGCCACTCAGATTTAATTGTCTTTTTGGCCCTAAAGTTCTGTGCTAAGTCATACTCATGTCACATTGGTACAACTCAGAGATGAAAGGTTCAGCCAGGTCATATTAATATTACTGGTCTTCTGGATTATTATAGTTCCCAGGTAGCACTATACTAAAGGCATATCTGTCAGTACAGAAGTAATTCCTTTTTGTACCAAGAAAGTTGCAAAGAAGGATTTTCAGTCTATGATTGCATGTTCTTTATAAAACACATCCATAACTATAGCCTGAACTATGTTATGTTGTAGAATCTGTCCTCTGATCAGAATACCAACAGGGCAGGTGTATGTACTGCCCTAACAAGGGAATTTGAGAACTTAGGACAATTATCATTTTTAATGGTGTCCAACAGTTACCAGTTTCTCCCTCTTTTCTTCACACCTGAGTTTTCTGAAATGGTAGTGTATTCTCATATTCATTTTTGTGCTCATCTACTCCTCAACCAAAAGCCTATGGCAGTCTGGTTTTGTGATGCACTCCTACTTATCCCTGACACCTTTGGCCCATGGAATCTTTCAATGTAACAGAAACTTTTCAGTTGTTTTCTTACTTGAATCTTCAGTTATGCACTTGTGACTATCCAAATAAAATCTTCAAAGGTTAAAATTGGAACCTCTAATATGGTATAATGGTAGATTATTAAGGCATGCATAATCTTTTTTTGTTGACTTTGGATGTTTCAATTCTCTGTGTGTTGGTCCTAGAAGCAATCTATACACCAAACAAAGCAAACTCCACTGGAATGCAAATGGCCAGTTTCCTTCTCATTCATGCTCAGGGCCTGTTACCTTCCAATATTCTGTTTTGACTAATTCTTTTCCACAATTTACTTAGGCACCATATCCTGACATTAAATCTTTTCCACTTACTAGAGTGAATTAGGCCATTTTTACCGTATATTCCCATAACACAGTGGGCCCACACTGTCATTTGAATGAGTGAACTGCTGAATGAATGAATGAATTTATTCATTTATGCTTGTTAATGCTTGATGATTGGTAATTAGTGTGTCTTCTCAGCTAGAGAATAAAACTATATATAAAGATTGAACTATGTCATAACTTATCTCTATATTGCCATTCACAGTAAGACATCTGACACTTTATGTACCAAATAACCATTTGTTTAATGAGAAAGTTTTGGAATGCACATATGAATGTAACTCCTCATTTTCTTACATTTTCTTTTCTTTTCTAAAGTAAAAAAAGTTCAGTTTTGCATTTAGTTACAACAAACCTGTATTTTAATAAATGTTGTTCTCACTTAAAAATCAGTTCCTATCCAAATAGATAAAAGAATGCTGTCAGAATAAACTTTCAGTAGAATGGCTTGAAGTCGATGAGATTTATTGTTTCTTCTAAGTAGCAGAGTTGCTCCAGGGGAGTAGAAAACCTCAGACTATCAGAACCTGAGCCTTCTTACATGGCTTCCATATGCCTAGCCACCTCTTCTGCACGCCACCTGGTGGGGGGGAAGAAAAAGAGGAAGAAAATGTATGGTCTACTTTGGCATTCCAGTTCCCTTACAGACACAGGCAAAACATTGTACATATATGCTGTGCTCAAATTTGGAGGATTTTTTCCTAGCAGAAGAGGGATGAATAGCTCTAGTGAAACAATAGTCTCTTTCATGTACTAATTTAAAAAGCAAAGCATTTTAAACAAAATGCAAATAACTGAATTCTTTGAGTTTTCTAAATTGTATTTCAGATAAATTATCAAATAAAGAGAAATGCTAATATAAAAGGTGGGGAATTGTGAAGCTTCCAAGCAATTTTTAAGACTAGAAGATTTTTTAGTGAACATAATTAACATAACTAAAACAATTGTTCAACAGAGCTGAAATTTACTTAGTTCACCATTATTCACCAAAGTAGCAACTTCCAGAGGACTGAATGCACTTAAGTTTGGATAGAATGTTATTTACATGAATTAATCTCTCCATTTTAATGAATCAGAAGATGATGCACCCATAGCTATGACATTAATTATTAATCACTTAGTGAATAACTTGACAACTGACCACATTTTGTTACTACCTAGAATTTTTTAAACTTAATAGTCATTTTTCAATAACACTAGATGACTAAAGCAGTGTTAATAAAGTAATTCTTTTGTTATAATCAAAATAATGTCTATGTTAATGGTCTCCAGAGGAGATCATACCCCACAAAAAGTGGCCCAAGCATACCCATTGGTATGTGCAAAATATTTGAGAACTTCCATTTGTATTCATTATTTCATTCATTTTTAAAAATTTAAAAATTTTCCGAATCTATTAGAATTCAAATACTGTTAGTATATTAGTAATGTTTGCATTTATAAATAATTATATATACATATATAGTGGATGTGTGCATAAAGCTTTCTGCAAAAACAGATGAACAAAATGTTCAAGACAATGAATATAATCAATAATACAAAATGGGATGCCATGTGTTCTTTTTAATTTTTATTTTTGTATGCGGGTACCGGGAGTTGAACTTAGGACCTCGCACTTGCCAGGCAGGTCTTATGCCGCTGAGCTATATCACCGGCCCGCCATGTGTTTTTATAGGATGTCTGCTATATGAATAAGATGATGCATTAAATCTTTAAATATGAATCAGATATGGATTTTTTTACTATAAAGGGCTTAGATGGTAGCATAAACTAAAAAATCACTATATTATGAGACAAAAAGTCATCCTATTAAGAAGGCACAGTTGAAGCAATTTCTAGCTTGTAGGAGGTAATACATGAGCTGGGGCTAACTGTGGAAACAGAAGCATGAAGGTAGGAAAGTATTATTTTTTCCCAGAAGAAAGTATCTTGAATACTTGGCTAAGAAGTCAAATGTTGTTCTATGCTAATAAAATTTTTAAAAGATTTTGAGCAGAAAGTTTGAGTTATGCTTGAATGCTATTAATATACTTTTACCATCATCATCATCATCATCATCATCATCACTATTATTTGTAGTGCTGGGGATTAAACTCAGGGCCTTGTGCTCTACCACTGAACTACGTACTCAGCCCTAATATATTTCTTTATATATTGATTTATGAAACACTTGTTTTTAATGTACTATGGTCAAGCCCAATGCTAAGTATGCAAAATACAAACAGGAATCATATGCTATTCTTCTTATCAAAATATTAATAGTCCAGTGAGATAGTGATATAAACATACTCAGTATATTTTATGAATGGCTGACAGTTACTTATTTTAAAAGAACATGATAGTGACACGATGCAGGAAATAGCTTATGCTGCTCAGGTTTGAAAGACTTCATTGACCTGTGAAGTCTTGAGCAATATTATTTTATGTGGTGGCTTGTGTCTGTGTGCATGTGTATGCACATGTGTGGACAGTACCTGTAGAAACAACAGTGGAGAAAAGGCTAGACGGTTCAGCTGAACCCAAGTCCACATGATCACATGTTCCAAAATGAAATATTTACTTTTGGTTTTATAGCTTATGTGGATGAGAGGTTTAAGAGAAGTGGCATAATTACTTTTATCTTGTGCAAAGACAATTTAGATAGCAGTTTAAAGAAAAACTGAAGGGGACACAGAGAGGATGCAAGAATGAAAATATAGCAGATGCTGTACCTATTGCTCAGTAAGATGAAGAAACTTGCACCTAAGTAGAAAAAGTGGGAATAAAGACAAACATACAAAAGCAAACCCCATTTTAGGAGGAAGATATTAATAAGTACCTTAGATAAATCTAGATGCAAATGTTAAGGGAGAAGGACATGTTCAGAATGCTTTTAGATTGATTTGATAGTATGGAGAATGATTATATGAGTCTGCTAACGCTGCTGTAACGAAATATAAGAGATATAAGGGTTTTTTTTTTTTTTTTTAGAAAAGATATTTCCTCACATTCTGGAGGCTGGTTGTCCTAGGCCAAGGTCCTAGGAGGGTTAATTTCTCCCAAAGCCTGTCTCCTTGGCTTGCACATCCCTGCCTTCTCATTGTGTCCTCACATGGTCTTTGTGTGTGTGTGCATCTCTGGCATCTCTCCCTCTTTTTATAAGGACACCAGTCATGTTGGATTAGAGACTGTCTTTGTCACTTTCCTCATCTCTGGACCCAATACCCAACATCCACAACTTGAAGGAGAGGTGTATTTTGGCTCATGTTTTTTAGGTAGAAAGGTGTGGTGGAGTAAAGCTGCTCACATTGTGGTGGTCCCAAAGCAGAGACCAAAGAGGGGAGCTGTGGAGGGAGATACACCCTTTCAGGTCAACCCACACTGACTCCCACTTCAAACCAGACACCACCTCCTAATAGCACTTCAGCTATACGGCACATTCAGTGGATTAATCCACTGGTGAGCATTGCACCTCTGTGATCCAATCATCTTTCAAAACCCTCTCCTCTCAATACATGAGGATTTTGGGGGACATACCATATCTAAACCATAATGGAGTCCCACCATTTTGGCTTCATTTGACTTTAATTATCTCTTTAAAAGTAACTGAAGATTTCTCAATGGCCCAGTATTCAAGTGCCTTAGAGATACAGCAGGTTTGGTTTTAGAACACCAAAATAACATAAATATCCCAATAAAATGAGTCATACAAAATTTTTGGTTTCCCAGGGTAAATAAAAGTAACTTGTGTCCTATACTGTAGTCTAGTAAGTGCACAATAGCATTGCATATTGTTATGGTATGTGTCAAGATGTCCCCCTAAAACCTAATGTGATCATAGAGTTTTTTCCAAGGTGGCTGAAACTAGAGTATGTGATTGATTCATACTGCAATGCTGGAATTAAGGGTGCTGGATTAAGGGTTGGGGATTGCTGGATCAGCCCACTGATTGGATTGGCACCACCCTAGTCTTGGTAGACTGGATGAATATAAGGGACAGAAAGAGGCTTGCCTCTCTCTCTTCTCTTGTTTCTTTTGCTGTCTTGCACTGTCATGAACAGTTGCCCCTCTGCCATGTGCCACCCTGCCTTGGAGCCAAACGATTATGGACTGAAAGCTCTACAAACTGTAAGCTAAATAAACCTTTCCTCCTTTAACTTTGGGTGTTGTTTATTTTGTCTCAGCAATGAGAGAAAAGTAACTAAGACACATGTCCAAAAAACAATGCACCTACCTTAATTAAAAATACAATATCACTTAAAAAGGCTGACAATCATCTGAGCCTGAAGGAAGTCTTTCTGCCGGTGGGGAGAGTTACCTTACTATTGGTGATTGTTGGTGGATGAGGGTGGTGTTTGCAGAAGACTGAGGTGTCTGTGGCAATTTCTTAAAATAGGACAATGATAAGATTTGCTACATCAGTTGATATTCCCATTCATGAAAAAGTTCTCTGCAGCATGAAGTGCTAAACTGGAGTCAATCTTCTCAAAGTCTGCTACTGTTTTATTAACTAAGTTCATATGATAATTGTCAAAATCCTTTGTTGTCATTTTAACAGTGTTCATAGCATCTTCACCAGGATTAGATTCTGTCTCAAGAAACAACTTTCTCTGCTCATCTTTAACAAGAATATCCTCACTATTAAAACTTCAACATGAGATTGAAGTAATTCAGTCATATCTTCAGGCTCTGCTTCTGATTCCAGTTCTTCTATTTTAATCACATTTGGAATTATTCCTTCACTGAAAATTTGAACCCCTAAAAATCATCAAGAAGGATTTGAATCAACTTCTTCCCAACACTTGTTGATGTTGCTACACCTTTATAAAATGTATTTCTTAACAGTAAGACTTGAAATTTGAAAGCACTCTTTGGCCCCTGAGACACAGAGTTGTGTTAGCAGTCATGAAAACAACGTTAATCCCATTGTATATCTCTATCAGAGATGTTCGATGACCAGGTGTTTTGTCATCAAGCAGTAATATTTTGAAAGGAATCTTTCATTTTCAGAGTAAAGTGGCTAAATTATTCAGTAAAGCCATATTTTAAACAGATGTGCTGTTACCCATGCTTTGTTGTCCATTTCTAAAGCATAGACAAAGTAGATACAGTATAATTCTTAAAAGTCCTGGGATTTTTGGCACGATAAGTGAGCATTACCTCCGAGTCAAAGTGACCAACAGCATTAGTCCCTAGAAGGAGAACCAGCCTGTCTTGAATCTTTGATTTTTCTAGTTATGAAAGTCCTAGATAACATCTTATTCAAATAGACTATTGAATATATGACTGTTTCATCTGAACTGAAAATTTCTTTTTTCTTTTTTTTTTAATTTAGTAAAGCCACCTTCATCAATTATCTTAGCTAGATCTTCTGGATAACGTGCTGCAGCTTTTACTTCAACACTTGTTTTTCACCTTGCAATTTTCTATAGAGATGACTTCGTCCCATAAACCCTATGACCCAACCTCTGCTAACATTAAATTTTCTTCTGCAGCTTCCGCACCTCTCAGCCTTCACAAAAAGGAAGGGAAACTGGGGCCTTGCTCTGGATTAGGCATTGGCTTAAGGGATTATTGTGTCACGTTTGATCTTCTGTTCAACACTGAGACTTTATCCAGCTCATCATAAGTCTGTTTTGCTTTCTAATCATTTGTGTGCTCACTAGAGTAGCAGTTTTAATTTCCTTCTAGAACTTTCCCTTTGTAGTCACAGCTTAGCCAGCTTTTTGTTTTAAGAGGACTAGATTTAAGTCTACTTCATTTTTTAACATATATTTCTTACTAAGTTCTTATTCACTTTCTCATCACTGAGACAAAATACTTGACATCTACAACTTAAAGGAGGAGACGTTTATTTTGGCTCATATCTTCTGAAATTTCAGTTTTATGGTTGGCAGGCAGAAATAGTGTAGTAGAATGGCTTGCCATTTAGGGAAGGCGCTCATGCCATGACAATCAGAAAACAGAGAGAAGTGAGGAGCCAGGGACAAGAACATACCCTTCCAAGTCATGCCTCTAGACACACCTCCATCCAGACTCCATCTCCTAATAGCAAGTCAGCTATAATGTCCCTGTGATACAATCACCTTCCAAACACATGAGGCTTTTGGGCCATTTAAATTTAATCCATAACATTCTGCCTCTGACCCCACAAGATTCCTGCGCATGAATCTTTTTATACAAAATACAATCTTTAATAGTCATCAAAGTTTTAATAATTCCAGCATTGCTGAATAATCTAAATCCAGTGTCTCCTCTAAGACTCAAAGCAAACTCTTAGCTATGAGCCCAGTAAAAAACAAAATGAAATTAACACATTTCCAACATATGAGGGCACAAGGTAAACATTCCCATTCCAAAAAGGAGAAATGGAGGGATAGAAAGAGATTGGATAAAAGCAAGATGAAACCCAACAAAGCAAACATTAAATACTGTAGGCCCACGTCCAGCACCCAGGACAACTTGTGGCAAGATGTTAACTCCAAAGGATTGGATGGCCCTGCCCCTACAGCATTGCTGGTTGCAACCCTCATGGCTTCTCTCAGGGTGGTTTTGCTGTCTGTTTACAGTTTTCCTTGATAGATGTTCCACATCCCTGGCATCTCCAAATTCCTGCGGTTTTCACTGCACTTTTGGCTTTACTCTTACAGTTTCACAAACTACCTCTTGGACCACGGCTACAGAAACCTCTAAGTGTCTGGATGACTAAGCACTGTCAAACAAATCCTGGGGAACCAATTCCCTAGGTAGACCTTCTTGAGGAGGGTGTCCAAAGGCTCTCTTTTCAAATGAAAGTTTTACAGTTTCACATCCTTGAGTTCGTGAAGGGTGGGATCTTGTCGATTTTTTATTCCTATTATGCAATTGCAAAATACACTGTGTCTTTTTAGTGCTCATCTTTTCAGCAACCAAGTTTATTTTTAATTTTTCTGCAGTTGTGTAGACACAACTTTACAGGCACTTCCTTTCTGGATAAATTTTTCAAATTCTTCAGCTCTACTTTTTGATCCTAATTCTCATAGTAAATATGACTGAAAAAAGTCAGCATTACCCATGACATAGATTCAATGGTGGGCTGTCTTGAAATTTTCACCACCAGATTGATGAATCCACTGCCCTTAATCTTAGTCTCCAATAAAGTATCAAGCCATGAGCAAAATGAAAACAAAATTTCTGCCAGAGCATGGCACACATGATCTTGAGTCCAACTGTCAATAGATTCCTTGGAATCAACTAGAATGCCTTGATTGTGGTCTTTACTGCATTTTCATTGACATTCTGGTTTTCTGAGCTCTGACCAATATCACACATCAAGCTTTATTTACAGTATTCTAGAGCTTCTCTAGCTTGTATCTACAAACCTTTCCTAACTCCTCCCAAGAACTAGTTCCAAAGGTTTCTAAACTACATGGTCAGGTATAGTCCCTGCAAAGACCCCACCCTTGGCATCAAAATCTGTCATAGTCATTTTGTTGTTGCTAATACAAAATACCTGAAATCTAGAACTTAACAGAGGAGATGTCTATTTGGCTCACAGTTTCAGAAGTGTAAATCCATTGTTGATGGGCTCAAACTCAGAAATGGTGTGGTAGAATGGCCAGCAGTGGAGAAAAGCTGTTTATGTCATGGTTGTCAGGAAGCAGAGAGAGAAAAAGAGGAGCTAGGGACAAGAATACACCCTTTCAGGTTCATACTTAGTGACTACCTCCAGTCAAGCCCCACCTCCTAATAGCAAGTCAGCTATACTGCTCCCAAGATTCAATCACCTTCCAAACTCAGGAGGCTTTGGGGACCATCTTAGATCTAAACCATGACCCTAAGCTTGTAGGAAATAAGTAGACCTTAGGAGAGAAAGAAAGAGGACAAAAGTTGGTCAGTGGAGCTATAAGAACACACAATATTTATTGATAGTTTGTCACTTTATTTGGGCAAATATATCACTTTCTGAAACAATTGCAATGATAATATCAAAGATCACTGATCACAAATCACTATGATAGATTTAATAATTAAATTTTGACATATTCCAGGATTTACTCCAATGTGACACAGAGCCATAAAGTAAGCAGATGCTGTGGGAAAAATGCTACCACAGACGTCCAATTTGTTAAAAAAAATCTTCCAAGTGTAGTAAAACAAATCCCAATAAATTAAGGTGAGCCCATACCATCATGTTGAGAGTTAGGACTTTAGCATAAAAAGTTTGGGGGGATATAATTCCATCCAAAATAGTGATACAATTTATAAAAATCCAGGGAGAAAGTTTGGTGGCATGGCAGGTTTGATGACATATTTGCCATGGTGGCCAAGATCTTCTATAAAATATTTAAGTTGAAATGAATGAAAATAAATGAAATATTTTACAATCACAATGACAAGTAGTATCATTACTCATGTTTGCAAATATAACAAACTCACATTTATGTTAAAAATATGTAACTACATGTTTCCCACAATGCAACTTATTTTCCTTACTACTAAGTGCTTCCTTACTTCCAAATCTGAAAGTCTTCATATAGTGAATATGTAATTATGGCATAAAGCATTTTAAGATATAGTGTACACATTCACATATTTATATATACACATTCATATGCATCTGTATATATCTCTATCTTATCTATCTATACACAAAATCACGTGCATGTATACAATTGAAAGTACATTAAGAAATGTATATATGGTTACTGAGTAAGATTCCCCAGTAATATGTATTGTGAAAAGAGAGGAGGAACAACATTTAAAGACCAAGTAGAATACTTTGATTGGAGAAGCAGCATCTAAGTTAAAATGTGACACAGGAAAGTTATGCACGTGTTAATTCTGTAATAAAAGTTGAATATAGGGGCTAGCATGGCATATGTAGAAAACAGTAAATAGGGTAGATTTAATCACATAATAAATATTTACTGAATACCTAGCAAAGGCTAGATAATGTACTGTACCTTACAGACTTAATAATGAACAAGAAGGTATCCCTACCCTCTTGGAACTAATATGCTAATGAAAAATAATATAATTATACCAGTAATTAATGGTAAAATATAAAAGCTATGATCATGTGGTTGATAACAAAACATTGAAATCCTAAACAAGTATTGGGTGCATAGGAAAGTTCTTATACCCCAGAGGGAATAACATTTAAACTGAGATCCAAGATGGATATAACTTACTTTAACAAATAATTTGCTAGGATTGGAACAGTGTGTGTTTTAGGTAAAGAGGTACTAGGTGAAGGACCAGAAGATTGTGGAGCACTGAGGAACTACAATACTTGTCAATACAGGCAAAGTATAGACTACAGCAGAACAAAGAGTGCAAAAAGTGGAGGCCGTGCAACATACTAGAACCCATGAGACACAATAAAAGCAGTCCTAAGAGAGAAATTTATTATGTGAATGTTAATATTACAAACACAGAGCAAGCTCAAATAAATAACATAATGATGTACCTCAAGAAACTAGATGAATACAGACAGTACAAACCCAAACCTAGTACAAGGAGGGAAATTATAGAGATCAAAGTGGAAATCAATAAAATTGCAACTAAAAAAATACAAAGATTCAGTGAATCAAAGGGATGATTCTTTCAATGAAAAAACAAAATAGCCAAACTTACTAAAAACTTAACAAAAACTTACAAAAAAAAAGACCTGAGAAAGACAAAGATCACAATAGACAATGCCAACATTCAGAAATCAATAGCAACTACTATGAAAAATTGTACTCAAAAAAATTAGACAGTCTTAAAGAAGTAGATAGATTGTGAGACACATATGAATTACCAAAACTGAAACAAAAAGACATTAAAAAATCTGAACAATCCAATAACAAACAATGAAATTGAGCAAGTAATAAAAAAATCTACCAACTAAGAAAATCCCAGACCCTGATGGATTCACCACTCTACTCTGCAGGAACTTTAGGGAGGATATAATGCCAATACCTGGGTGTGGTGACACATGCCAGTAATCCCAGCACCTCAGAGCCTGAGAGAAGAGAATAGCCTGGAGTTTGAGGCTACCCTAGGCTACATAGTAAGTTCAAGGCCAGTCTGAAGTGAACTATGTAGTGACACCCTGTCTCAAAAAAAAAAAAAAAAATATATATATATATATATACACACATACATATTTCCAATACTCCTTAAAATCTTCAATCAAATTGAGAGGGAAATACCGCTTCCAAACTCATTCATGGAAACTAGCACTACTCAGATTCTAAAACCAGACAAGACCAAAATAAAAAAAGGAAAATATGGGTCAATCTCCTTAATGAACATAGATGCAAAAATCCTCAATAAGATACTGGCAAATAGAATGCAGTCAGTCATCAAAAAAGATTATATAGCATGATTATATATCATTAGGTTTCATCCCAGGGATGCAAACATGGTTCAACATACACAGACCAATAAATGTAGAATATCACGCCAAAAGAAGCAAAGACAAAAATCACATGATAGTATCACTACATGCAGGAAAACGCTTTTGACAAAATCTACGATCCACTCATAGATTAAAAACCCTGAAAAAGTAGGTATAGAAAGATCCTTTCTCAATTAGATAAAGGCCATTTATGACAAACTTATTGAGAACAATTTATTAACTGGGAAGAAGTTTAAAACTTTCCTGCTAAAACCAGGATAAAGAGAAGGATGTTTGCTATCATCACTCCTGTTCAATACAGTATTAAAAATATTAGCCAGAGCAATCAGGCAAGAGAAAGAAATAAAGGGGATACATACATATAGGAAAGGAAAAACTCATATTGCCACTTTGCAGATAACATGATCCTGTACATAGATGACCCAAAAAATTCCACCAAAATCTTTGAGAAATAATAACCAAATTCAATAATGTAGCAGGATACTTAAACACATAAAAATCAGGGTTGGTGAGATGGCTCGGCGGCACAAGCACCTGCCTGGCAAGAGCGAGGGCCCGAGTTCGACTCCCGGGACCCACAAATGAAAAAGGGCCGGTGATATTGCTCAGCGGCACGGGCGCCTGCTGGCGTGCGAGGTCCTGAGGTCGACCCCTGGTACCCACAAAAAAAAAAAAAAATCAGTAGCGCTCCTATATACCAATAATGAACCCACTGAGAAAGCAATTAGAAAAACAATACCATTTGCAATAGTATTAATAAAAAATAAATACTTAGGAATTAACTTAACCAAGCAAGTGAAATACCTCTACAATGAAAACAACAGTACTATGAAAAAGGAGATTGAAGATGCCATTAAAATATAGAAAGTCATCCCCTGTTCTTGCATAGGCAGAATCAACATTGTCAAAATAGCCATAATCCCAAAATGGATATAAAGATTTAATGTAATCCCAATCAAAATGCCAACAACATTCCTCACATGACTAGAGAAAACAACCCTAAATTTCATGTGGAATGAGGAGAGACACAGAACAGCAAAAGCAATCCTGGGTAACAAGAACAAAGCAAGAGACATCACAATCTTGGACATCAATTTATAAAGCTACTGTGATAAAAATGGCATGGTACTGGTACAAAATCAGACATGTGGGTCAGTGGAACAGAAAAGAGGATGCAGAAACAACTCCAAGCACATTCATCTATATGATCTTTGACAAAGGGGCCTGGAGGAAAGAGCCTCTTTATCAAATGGTGTTAGAAAAATTGGCTATTCACATGCAGCAGATTGAAGATAGACTCATATATCTCACTGAACACTAAACTAAAATCAAATTGGCTCAAAGATCTAAAATTAAAAGAGAAACACTTAACCTGATGGAACATAAAATAGGTAAAACCCTTGAAGTCAAGCTTAGTAAGGAGTTTCTAAACAGAACCCCAACTGCACAGGAAATAGTACCAAAAAATCAATAAATGGGATCACATCAAATGAACCAACTAACAGAGTGAATAAACAACCTACAGAGTGGGAATAAATTTTTTGCCAACTACACTTCTGACAAATAATTAATATCTAGAATATATAGGTGGGTGTGATGGCACCTGCCTGTAATCCCAGCACTTGGGAGGCTGAGGCAGGAGGATTGCTGTGAGTTTGAGGCCAGCCTGGGCTACATAGTGCATTCAAGGCTGGCCTAATGACATAGCGAGACTGTGTCAAAAAAAAAAAAAAAAAAAAAAAAAAGAGAGAATATATAAAGAACTCAAGAAATAGACCTCCAAAATAAGACTGAATAAAAAATGAGCAACTAAAATGAACAGATATTTCACAGAAGTACAAATGGATAATAAGTATGGGAAGAAATGCTCAACATAGCTGACCATTAGAGAAATGCAAATTAAAACAACACTAAGAAAGAATGGCTGTCATCAAGGAATCAAATAATAACAAATGCTAGTGAGGCTGCAGAGAATTAGCAACCCTTCTATATGGTTTTTGGGAACATAAACTAGTACAACCACTGTGGAAATCAATAGAGATTCCTCAAAAAACAAATAATAAAACTTCCCTTCAACCCAACTATTCTTCAACTAATTATCTTCCCAAAGGAGTTAAAGACATCATATTACAGTGATACATGCAAACCCATGTTTATAACAGCATAATTCATAATATCTACATCTTGGAAGTCCTATATGTCCACTAACAAATGAATGTACAAGTAAAATACAGTATTTATACACTATGGAGTGCCACTCTGCTATAAGGAAGAATAAATCTGAGTCATTTGTAGAAAAATGGATGCACCTTGAATCCATAATGTTAAGTAAAATAAATCAGACACACAAGCTTAAGTAATGTACAGTTTCTCTTATATGACAATCCCAAAGTCTAAGTAAAGAGCAAAATAAGAGATGGACGAAGGGATACAGGGAAATAGATCTTGTGCAAATGTGAAAGAGACCCAGAGATGGAGGGAGAAAGGAGAATGGGGAAGGGGACATAAAAAGAATTAAGATGTGTCATGTATCTGTACCAGCTACCCGCAGTGAATGTATTCATTATGTACTGCAAACATGTACTAATAGTATAAAAGAAAAACAAATAAAAGTGGAGCCAGAAAGCGTGCTTACAGAGACAAAACCAAGAGCATATGCTGTAAGAGAATCTGGCATGAAAGGTCATTTATTGTGAGCAATGCTTCTGTGCAAACAACAAAATAACATTGTCCTTTGAATAGGCAACAAAGGAATTACTGTTCTTAATAAGAATAATTCCAGATGTTAGGAATAGAAGCTGTACTGCAGTAGACGGATCAATGAATGGATGCTGAGGCACTAGAGACAATGAGTAGAGACTTAGAGAAGTCTACTTAATCCCTTTATTATTGGCTTGCTGAGAATATTAAGGTAGATTCAAGAGTTGAGGATACTTGGGAATTTGTGCATTGGTGATGCAAGTATATAAACAATATAAAGCATAATACAATGATATTATATCTTTAAGATACTGAAAGAAAATTATTAATAGCCTACAATTCTGTTTCAGGAAAAAATAGTTTCCTTCACAAGTGATGGTGAAATGAATTTATTTTCAATTACGGAAAAGATGAAAGCTTTCACCATCCACAGATAAATACTATAGGAAATATCAAATAAATTTATCCCTGATGACAATTTTTAAAGTTATCTAAAACACAGGATGAGATTTTCTCTACAGAGAATTTAACTTTGCTTCTGTTAGGCAGCCAGTGTAACTAGTGATCTGGGATTACCTTAACCCAAGCTCAGGACTGAAGATGAGTCAAAGCTGAGCAGTAGTCCCAGAGAAAGAGAGAGAGAAAGGGGGAGAGAGAGAGACAGAGAGAGAGAGAGGGAGAGAGAGAATAACTACTTGTAATTCACCCTGACTCCTAGTGAAAGAGCTGCTCATCTCCTTAGACTTTGAGCCAACTTTCCAGGAGCTGCAGCTGTCCCTAGGGAGAAAGTAAGTTCTGTTGCCAAGATTAATTTTCTAGGTTTTAGCTTCTCCTAGATCTTGGCCTTCAGAGCTCTCCAATACATTTAAGTATCTGAATATGTATTGTGTTTTTCTAGTATCTTTAGCAGGAATGTCAGTGGGAATTATTTAATCCACCATTACCAGAAATAGAAGCCTGAAGTTAATGCTATATAAATAACCAAGTAGCTAAACTTCAAAGATGCACATTGTTTTAACACAGTCACATAAAAGTATGACCATCATACTGAAGCTATCCTGATATTTGTGATTCTGCCAGATCTATACCAATATGTCATCTGAATGGGGAACCATTACTTTAAAGGGTGAAGAAAAATCCTGTCTTGATTAATAGCCATAATTTCTATTGGATTCTCTTCTTCTTTTTTTTTTTGTGGGTACCGGGGGTCGAACTCAGGACCTCATGTGCCAGTAGGTGCCCGTGTGGCTGAGCGATATCACCGATCCTTTTTTCGTATGTGGGTACTGGGAGTCGAACTCAGGACCTTGCATTTGCCAGGCAGGCGCTTATGCTGCTGAGCCATCTCACCGGCCCCTGTATTCTCAATTTCTCTGTAAAATATTATCTTAAAATAAAAGGACATATATCGTTGTCCATATACATAGCCATGGAACATCAGCATTTTTATCATTTACATATGGTTAGCTGCCACCAGGAATGGAAACATTTATATTTATCCTTTCTGATTAAGAAGTAAATATTTATACAATAGAGAAGACTATAAAGACTAAAATATTACCTATGATCTTCCTAACCATATATATATATATATATATATATATATATATATATATATATATATATAAACTATGAACATTTTGTTATATATACTTTCAGATATTGTTCTGTTCTTGCTACATATCATATGTAATATTACATAACATATTGACATAAGCATGTTTAAAGTTTCCAAATAAAAATGTAACTGAGCTGTAAATACTCTTCCCCTATGTATTTTTCCTGGATGTACTTTTTTTCCATCTTATTTTATTTGGATTGACTCATCTTTTTAAAAAATTGTTCAGTATTATTTATTTTAGTAACTATTAATGATCTTCAAAGAGTTTTTATTTTACTATTTTATAGATACTGTACCGGTGTCCAGGGCGGGCTCTGTCCTTGTGCGATGAGTACATTTTGGTCAAGGAGTTCACATAGGTAACAGGTTAATAGACAAGAATCATCCATATAAAGATCAAAGATTCAGTGATCCAGTATTTACTCTGGAATCTTGGAACACAGTGGCCAATGTGAAGGCTGAGAGGGAAAGCTGGGGCTCATGGCCCTGTGGCTTGAAGCAGGATTCCCAGTGTTGTCTTATTTGTTCCTTTCCAACTACATCCAGCTCATCGTCTTCTTTGAGTCCTTCTGTGGGAACATAGGGATTTCCAAAACAGGCGCTAATAGAAAAGGAACTTTGGGATGTCTATAGGTGCAAATAGAAAGAAAGGGTGAAGTAGTGGATTAGTGTTTGAAAATAATTCGCTTTTTTCCTATGATTCTTATTTTTTTCTTTTTGGAATTGTTAATGTGATCTAAATTTAGTGGAGTCTTGCAAAGTTCCCTTCCCCTTTTTACTCAATACCAACCAGTTTTTCTTTTATTTAATCATTCTTCTTTATAACTTTCAGGGGAAAAAATGAATATTTTTTAATGTTCGGTGGATTCTGCATTTTAGGAATCTTAA
Source organism: Erethizon dorsatum (assembly GCA_028451465.1). Lineage (NCBI taxonomy): Eukaryota > Metazoa > Chordata > Mammalia > Rodentia > Erethizontidae > Erethizon > Erethizon dorsatum. The sequence goes on along the minus strand of CM051823.1, from coordinate 101,982,102 downwards.
GATTTTTATTTTTGCTTTTCTTTCCACATCATATAAGTGATCTTTTTTGGAGAATATATTGATTCAAATCATTATTAAAATGAAGTGTTGGTGTTTTAAGGTTTAATGAAGAGATAAAGGAGGAAGATACCTAATGACTTTGGTGGGAATGGGCTGGCTTGTTGGGATGTTTCTGATGGAGGTGTTTTATTTTTTTGGTCATGCATAGGAAATATCAGACTTCCGAGCTGGTGACAAGATTGTATTTCTAGACATAGAGGAAAAATTTCCTGAATGCAAATGTAATAAAATACTGTATTGGAAGCATAATATTTAAGTTTAATTTTGTAAACAACAAACTCAGTAATGAATTATCCTGTGGATAGCATTGTGATGTTCTAATAGTCTTCTATTTTTGTTTTGTTATTTTTTATTAGTACATATTTGCAGTACATAATATTTACATTCCTTGTGTGAAGGTGGTACACCTTAATTCCTTTTTTAATCCTCATTCCCTTTTTTCCCTCTCCACTCTCACATCTCTTGGTCCCCTTCCCATTTGAAAAGATCTTTCTCCCTAAGTCCTATTACCTGTCTTTCATTTTGTTCTTTATTTATAATTTGAGTTTCTCATGTAAGAGAAGCTATGCTATATTTAAACTTGTGTGCCTGATTTATTTCACTTTACACTGTGGTCTCAAGGTGCATCCATTTTCCTTCAAATGACTCAGATTTATCTTTATGAGAGAGTAGGACTCCATTGTGTGTAAATACTACATTTTCTTTATCCATTCATCTGTTGATGGACATATAGGCCACTTGCAAGGTTTAGCTTTTATAAATTGTGCTGCTATAAATATGGTTATGTATATATCACTGTAATGTGGAAATCTTTTAACTGTTTGGGAAGATACCTAGAACAGAAATAGATGGGTCAACTGGAATTTCTAGTTTTTGTTTTCTGGAAAGTCTCCATACTAATTTCCATAGGATGTACTAGTTTACATTCCCACCATTAATGTACAAGTGTTCCTTTTTACCAAGGCCCCACCAGCATTTGTTATTACTTGATTTCTTGATGATGGCCATTTTTTCTAGGGTAAGATGGAATTTCAGTGTTGTTTTAGTTTCCATTTCTCTAATGTCCAGTGACATTGAACATTTCCTCATGTATTAATTGACCATTTGTTCTTCTGTGAAATGTCTATTCACTTCAGTTGCCCCTTTTTTAATTGAGTCTTTTATTTGGTGGGGCACATTTTTCTGAGTTCTTTATACATTCTATGTATTTGTCTCCTGTCCAAGGAATAGCTGGCAAAAAAAATACTTACAATTCTATAGGTTATCTTTTCACTCTATTGGTTGTTTCTTTTGCTGGGCGGAAGCTTTTAGTTTCATATGATTGTCTTTGCTGATTCTTGGTGCTATTTCCTGTGTAATTGGTATTCTGTACAGAAACTCCTTACCCATGCCTATGACTTCAAGAGGTTTTCCTATTTTATCTTCCAGCAGCTTAAGTGCTTCTAGTTTAACATTTAGTTTCCTGTTCCATTTTAATTTTAGTTTAGCATATGATGAGAGATACGGGTCTGCATTCAATCTTCTGCATGTGGATAACCAGTTTTTCCAACATCATTGATTAGTGAGGGTTTCTTTCCTCCACCATAAATTTTTAGTCCCTATGTCACTGATCAAATAGTTGAATGTGCCTGGTGTGGTTTCTGCATCCTCTACTCTGTTACATTGATCCTCATGTCTGTTTTTGTGTCAGTGCTATACTGTATTTATTAGGGTATTTATTACTTTGTAATATAACTTCATGTCCCAAATTGTTATGTCTCCTGCTTTGCTCTTGTTATCTAGGATTGCTTTTGCTATTCTGGGTCTCTTCTGGTTCGATATGAATTTTAGAATAGATTTCTCCAGTTCTGTGAAGAGTACTGTTGGTATTTTGAGTGATATTGCATTAAATCTGTATATTAATTTTAGAACTATGGCCATTTTGACTATACTTGTTCTGCCTATCCAGGAACAGGTGATATCGTTCCTCTTTTTGATGTCGTCTTTGATTTTCTTTTACACAATACTGTATTATTCATTGCAGAGGTCTTTCACATCCTTAAGTGAATTCCTAAGTATTTAATTTTTCTTGTTGCTATTGTGAATAGTACTTTTCCCTAATTTCTTTCTCAGTGTGTTTATTATCAGTGTACTTGATAGCTATTGATTTGTGTGTGCTGATTTCATATCATGCTAAGTTACTGAATTTGTGTATTAATTCTTAGGGTCTTTTGTGGATTTGGTGGGTCTTCTATGTAGAGGATTATGTTATCTGTAAATAACATTAATTTTTCTTTTCCTATACATATCTCTATTTTTTCTTTTTTCTTGCCTGATTGCTTTTGCTCATGTTTCAAGTACCATGTTGAACAGTAGTGGTGACAACTGACATCCATCTGTTTTTCCTTATTTTAGGAGGAAAGCTTTCAGGTTTTCCTCATTTAACATGATATTGGCTGAAGCTTGTCAAAAACAGCTTTTTTTTTTTTTTAAGATTGAGATAAAGTGTTTCTATTTCTATTTGGTTCAGTGTTTTTATCATGAATAGATGTTGGACTGTGTCAGAGGCATTTTCTCCGTCAATTGAGATGATCATGTGATTTTTGTTCTTGCTTCTGTTTATATTATGTAGTATATTTATTGATTTTCATAGGCTGAACCATCCTTGCATCCCTGGGATGAAGTCTAATTGGACTTGATGTATGATCTGTTTGATGATTCTTTGCATTCTGTTTGTCATTATCTTCTTGAGGGCTTTTGCATCTATATATTCATTAAAGGCACAAATGTATAGTTTTTTGTTTTGTTTTGTTTTGTTTGTTTTTAGTTGCATCCTTCTCTGGTTTTATTTTATTTTTTAATTTTTTTATTTTTTTGGTGGGTATCAGAGGTCGACCTCATGCGCCAGCAGGCGCCCGTGCTGCTGAGCAATATCACCAGCCCTTTTTTTGTATGTGGGTTCCGGGAGTTGAACTCGGGCCCTTGCGCTTGCCAGGCAGGCACTTATACCGCTGAGCCATCTCACCGGCCCCTTCTCTGGTTTTAGAATCAGGGTAATACAAGCTTCCAGAAATGACTCTGGGAGTGCTCTTTCCCTTTCAATTTCATTAAAACACTTGAGTTGTATTGGTGTTTGATGCAACAGTGAATACATCTGGACCTAGGCTCTTAGTTGGTGATTTATTTATTTATTTATTTATTTATTTATTTATTTATTTATTTTTTACTGCTTCAATCTCATTGCCTGTTATCAGATTATTTGAAGTTTTTAAATTCTCTTGGTTCAGTTTTGGTAATTCATGTTTCTATTAATATAGCCATTTCTTCTGAATTCTCCAATTTATTAGTATACAGATTTTCAAAGTAGTTGTTAGTAGTCTTTTTTATTTTTGACAGTGTCCATCGTGATTTTACCTTTTATTTTCAAATTTCCTTGATTTTGGTCTTTACTCTTTTTAGTTAGTTTGAGTAAGGGTTTGTCGGTTTTTTTTTTTTTAATGAACCTCTGTATATATATGTGTGTGTGTGTGTATATATATATATATATATATATATATGTCTCAATTTTACTGATTTCTGCTTTGATCTTTATAATTTCCTTCTCTCTACTAGATTTGGGTTTAAATTGTTCTCATATTCCTAGGACATTGAGATACATCATTAGGCTATTCATTTGGGATCATTTGTTTTTGTTATGTGGGCATTCACAGCTATAAACTCCCCTTTTAGGCCTGATTTCATTGTGTCCAGTCAGTTCTGGCATGTTATATTGGCATTATTGTTTAGTTCTAGGAACTCTTTTATTTCTTCCTTGATTTTATCTGTAGCATGTTGTTTATTTAAGAGTATTTTTCAGTTTCCACTCATTGGTATAATTTCTGTGTTTTCTTTTGTCAATGATTTCCAGTTTCATTGCACTATGATCTGATAATGTACACAGCATAGTTTCACTAATTTTATATATGCTTAAACTTATATACTTAAAGTATATAAAGTATATACTTATAATTATTGGCTAGTGTGTGGTCTATTTTGGAGAAAGTTCCATGCACTGCTAAAAGAATGTGTATTCTTTTGTTGGGTCAAACACTGTATAGATATCTGTGAACTCCATTTGTTACAAGATTTTTTTCCAACTCTTAACATTTCTTTGTTGATTTTTTATCTGTTTGATCTTTCTATTTGTGATTATGGGGTATTGAGGTCCCCCACTATAATTATGTTTATGTTTTTCTGATCTTTTATGTCCAGTAGTACTTGTTTTATGAAGTTGGGTGCACAGTTGTTTGGTGCATATATGTTAATAATTGTTATCTTTTCCTATTGTATTGTTCCCTTAACCAGTATCTAGTAACTTTTTTCTTTGATCAGTTTTGGCCTGAAGTCCAATTTTTTGGACTATAGGATAGCTGCACCTGCTTTTTTTCAGATTCCCATGACATGGAATATTATTGTCCATCTTTTGACTTTTAGTCTATGAGTTTGTTTTTGGGTTAAATGTGTCTCTTATATACTATATACTGTTGGATTTTGTTTCTTGGCCCATTCTGCCAATCCATGTCTCTTAACTAGGGAACTGACACCATTCATATTTTGAGTTACTGTATTACTAATAGGTATTGACTTACTTCTGTAATTGCCTTATTTTCCTATTACTGATTTCTTTCTTTATTTTCTCCTCTACCCAAATGCTCCCTTACCTAGTGTATTCATTCTATTAGTCATTTCATCATTGTTAGCTTCATTGTCTCTTTCTAGGATATCTTTCAGAATTTTTTGCAGTATAGGTTTGTGATCTTGAATTTCTTTAGGTGATCTTTATCATGAAAATATATTATCTTTCCATCAATTTTGTAAGATAGTTTTTCAGAATATGTCAGCCTGGGTTGAAAATCATTTTTCTTTTAGTGCTTGAAACACTTCAAGGTCTCCTGGCCTATAAGGATTTTTGTTTTGTTTGTTTTTTGAGAAATCTGCTATAATTCTAATGGATTTACCTTCATAAGTAATTCTTTGCTTTTCTCTAACCACTTTTAAATTTCTGTTTTTGTGTTGGACTTCTGGGGGTTTGACTACAAAGTGTCATGGAGAGGTTATTTTCTGATTGTGTCTATTTGGGGTTTTATATGCCTCACTTATCTGTATGTTAAATTCCTTCCTCTTACTTGGAAGGTTTTCTGCTATTGTTTCAGTAAAAAGTATTTTATGCCATTTGTGCTATCTTCTGATTTTTTACTCATTCCAAATAATGTTAGTCTTCTTTGCATCATATAGAATCTGTTGGATCCATTTTTCATGTTGTCCTATGTTTTTATGTTATCTTTCATTAACTGGTGACCAACAAGAGCCCTGTCTTCTAGTTCTGACACTCTGTTTTCACACTGGTCCCTTCTGTGGCACATATTTTTTATAGAATTGTTAATCTCTTGAATTTATGTTTGGAGCCTTTTATGGACTTTTAATTCTTTTCTATGCTGGTCATTCACATTTCATATCATTTTGTTTAGCTCTCTAGGTTTTTATTAGTGCCTTCTGTAGACTTGCTGGTCATTTTACTTTTTTAGCCCAGTATCTGTTTATTTATATCTTCTGTAAGCTTGCCAAATGCCTTATTGATCTGTTTTGTTATCTCCCCTAATATTTTAAATAACTCAGGTGTGTGAGTTTCCTCCTCTTCGATGCCTTATGGAAATGCTTTTGGGGAGTAGGGAGTGTTTGGAGGCATTATGTCATCTTGTCTTCTCATGTTTCTGTTTTGGTTTGTTTGTTTGTATTTGTGTTGAGGTCTGAAAATTGACTGTAGTGGAAAGCTTTATTTCTCATATGGAGACCTTTTTAATTAATGACTACTTTTCAGTGTTGTCCTCTGGGCACGGTTACCTACTGGCTTTGCCTTTGTCCCAGGATCCAACCAACTCTGCTTTCTCTGGGATGGGAAGTTGCAGTCCTTGATCCAGGACCAAGTTTTCCAGGGATGGATCATAGTATTGTTAATGACCCCAAGGAAATCCAGACATTGTCATCCTAAGAAAAGCAATTAATGACCTTGGCTATAGTAACTAAATCAACATCAATTATAGTCAAATATAAACTGAGTATTGACAAACTTTTTGGAACAATAATGTACCACCATTAATCATGGAAAAGAAATATATAATTATGGTATGAACACTAAGACATATCAAATATTGACCTACTCTTGACCTACAGTAAATATCTACTAAATGGAACAACTTTACCTCTGCTACTAATAGAACAGTAATCAATAGCAATAGCATAAAATTAACTAGCTATCTAGAGATTCATAAAGGTCAGTAGTTATACTAGTAAATATAAAGGGTGGGGTACAAGAAAATGAAAATAGCAAAATTTGAGAAATTAATCAATGGAATAGAGGAAGGAGGAGAGACTTGTGAGATAGGAACCCTATTGAGGAGTATATGGAAATTAATAATATTAAAGAACAGTAGCACGAAGGAATGAACAAGAAAAAGAAGAAAATATAAATAGAAAAATATGGGAAATAAAAGAAAAATAAGAAGGAAAAGAATAAAAAGTTGAAAGGGGGAAACAAAGAAGGAGACAAAAGAAACTAAAAGAGTGATAAAAGGGAGAAAAATCCCCAAACTTCTTAAAAGCACAATAAAGGAAAAATAAAAATTAAAGTAAATAGAAAAATTAAAAAAAAAGGCTGAGTCAAAGAAAAAATTCCTACTTTTTTTTTTTCTTGAATGAGTGGTTTCTTCCAAGGTCTGCAATCTTGAGATAAAGCCAGTCGCAAATTTCTCTGTCTAGTTTTAGGGCTTATGGGTTTCTAAAGTGGCATTCCTGCACCTCAAAAGCCCTCTGTCCCTTCACTCCAGACTGTGGTTATCATTCAAGCCAAAGCATGTCCTTGCTCCCATTGGTAGATGGACTGTGTCATCAGCCCTCTCCTCTCTGCCTGATGTAGGCTCCTGGGTGGGGCTTCAAGAGGATTTGTAGACTTAACGTGGATAGTCACGGGGTCTGCTTGCTCCCTTTTCTGCTCAGGTGTTGTCCTTGTCCAAGATCATGTCAGTTGGTTAGTTCTCACCTCTGCTGCCCCATGCCAAGAGGAATCAAACTGTAGAGCTAGTTTGGAGTTGGCAGATGGTCTTGCTCTTGTGTCAGGGGAGGCGTGTTGTATGCCCATTGCAGGCCTTCTTGCTTATGTCAGTGAGTGTCACCCCAAGTCTGACGTATGCCTGCTTGCTTGTGACAGTAGAGGGCCTTAGTTTTTAGGTAGTAGACATTTATTGATATCTTTGTAAGAAGCATTTAACTGTCTTCAAGGATTATGCAAATGAGTTTTGACTTTCCGAATTGTTTGCCTTATAAATTCTTACCTGTGTTTGGATAGCTTGAGTTGCTATTGGCTTGTAGCTATTCCTGTAGGAAGCAAAAAGGGATTTATGTTGGCAGACAAATGAAGTTTTTCTGTATATCCTCTTGAGCATAGTGCCATGTGGTGGCAACTTCTCTTTCCCAATTTGATGTCATCATATTCTTTGACTCTTCCATATGATCTTATACAAAATTTTCAGAGGTCTTTGGTTATTTGGAAGCTTGTAATTATAATATCTTTCTTTTCTGTGCCTAAATAGATCTTGAATGAATTTATTTTTTAAAAAAAGAAAGAAACTCTATTTGGAATCTTTAAAAATATTTCTTGATGAAGAAAACAGTAATTACCCTAGAAGCCGTGCTCCTTGTTTTCTTCTTGCTGCACCTACCTCTCAGTTGCCAGCAGTGGCATTTAAAAGTGTATCAGAGCTCCTATCCATTTGCCTCCTAATTTCCTACTTCAGTACCCCTTTGCCCCCAGAACTTTCCTTGACTGATCCTAGCAATCTACCAGGGAGGCTATGACACTCCTGCACTTGGGGATACTGCTCTGACACATTTATGAGCTGACCTGGAAGCTTCTGGATTTGAATGAGCTCCAAAGCAAGAAATGGCTCTATAAGTGGTTTATCTGTACCTACAGCTAGTCTAGGAGGTCTAGGTGCCTGACACTAGGCTATATGACCCGGCAGATCTCATGGTACTAGAAGTGCCTATGGTAGAAAATTATGCTATTTGGAAATTCTGGCAAGCTTCAATAAAAGTACCAACTTAGAATGCTGTATTTCTGAAGGAAGGGTATGTTATATGCAATGGAGAGGAATATACCATTCTGAAAATGTCATTTAGAGTGCTGCTGGGTGTTGGTAGAAATGAAACATCTGACAGTGAGACATCAACTGAACATGCAGCCAGAATTTCTTGCCATGAGCTGAATAATATCAGACCGCAAGTCATAAGACTGCATAGGGTAGGCTTAGCATTGCTGCATTACGAGATGCAAGTGATACCTCCAGGGTATAAGCTCAAGCAGGTCCAGGGGCTCATCAAAGTTGCATAATTAAGGAAACTAGAAGTTGTTATTCCTTATAACTGCTGCACCAAACTCTCTCTACCTCCTATTAATGGCCTTTTGATGGACACTGATGTATTTTTCCATTCTCCTTTCAATAGAGGACTCAATAGTCCATCTGCTAGGGGTGCTAGCAAATGATATTCTTCAGGTTTCATATCTTTCAAGAACTGTTTCAGTTGTAGAGAACAGCTGTCTTACCCATGACCACTCCTCAACAATACAGTGCAGGTATAAATTCTGGTCAGTTTAGCCCTGATTTATCCCTATTCTGCAGGGTCATTTTTGTTATCTACCAATGATATTTATGTAGAGATCACTAAGAAGTTGGTCAAGTCTGAATGAGAATTTGACTTATTTTCCCCAGTTTTGTTTCTTGTGGTTTTTTTTTTTTTTTTTCCTCTTTCACTGTGTTGATCCCAAGAGGGACTCCTTATAAATAGCTTATATTCTAAATCCTACTTCCAGTTGAACCTACTTCCAGGGGATCTGTGGCCACTAATCCAGGTATGCTCACTTCATTGGATTAAGAAACACCTAGCAGAGTAGTGGAACATGCTCCTGGGTGTGTCTGGGAGGGTTATGAAGCTTGGCCTTGATAGTATCTAAGGCCTCTCACTGCTCCTTTCTGGCACTGTTCCATTACTCTTCTTCCCGTCTGCCAGGAATGATGCAGCTTAGCTCTGCCATGCCCTCTGTCATGAAGTTTCTGCCTTGGAGCTCACTGACCATGAACCAGATTCTCCTGAACTCACCAGCTAAATTGAGTGTTTCTTCTTTTAAATTGTGAGTGTTGGGTATTGTGTCCAACAATTGGAAAGCTGACTAATAAAATGTCCTAAACTATAACAATCCTCAGAGAGATTCCCTGTTACCAGATGACACAAGGAGATAGAACCTGAGCTTTGTTAATAGATTAGTAATGGGTTGTCCTGTACATGAAACCCTAAAATGAGTAGTTCATGCATTTTACTTCCACTCAGGAATGGCCTTGAAAGACTGTGTTGAAGGAAGGAAAACAACCAAGTGGCAGAGCTTTGGGCATACTTCTGGCTATTACCTGTGTAAAGAGAGAAATAGGATGAGGTAACAACATTCACAGATTCATAGACAGTGATGAATAATTTAAACTGTTACTCAAGGATCTGTAAGGAGCAGCTTTGTGAGATCAGGTCGTAGGGTTTTGAACAGAGACATATAGCTGAATCTATGAAGAGTAAATGAAGCAAGAAACACTTTTTATTGCATACACATGTAAATCCACTGTAAAAGAAGTACTCAACCAAACGGATATCATAATTTGTTCAATTGTTATTAGACAGTCTCTATCCATGATCATAAAAATGATGGCACCATAGCCCTATGAATGAAGGAGCCATGATAGCAGTTATGGACTTTCTCTATAAGGCCAAGAATATGTGTTATGTCTCACCAAGGCCCAAGCAATCAATTGCTGCTACCAAATATGTAATTTGTCAGCAACAGAGACTAATGCTAGGGTACTATGTAATACTATACCTGAAAGGGAACAATGAGCTACTGGATACAGTTGTTTTTTTAAAGAACTTTTCTATCATGAAAAAGTCAGAGTTTGTTATGATTAAATTTATTATATATGGGTTCACCATCCATTTTCAGAGTATTTTGACTGACTTTGTGGGCTTATGGAGTATTTGAGTTACTGGAATGAGATTCTGTATAATAACATCTGAGACTAGGAGGTGCATTTTTTGGGCAAAGAAAAAAGATAAGTGATAAGTTGTCTATGGGAATATTGGCCTTATCACCTAGTGCTCAATCCTGAAACTTTCTGTGCCTTTAGAATAGTAGAAAGACCTTTAGAAGATGTAGCTGGGGCCGGTGAGATAGCTCAGTGGCATAAATGCCTGCCCAGCAAGCGCGAGGTCCTGTGGTCGACTCTCGGTACCCACATTAAAAAAAAAAAAAAAGATGTAGCTGAAGCACCATTTGAAGAAGACACTTTGAAGGGTTGAAGTGTTGCATTTCAGAATGTGTTATACTCCTTAAACCGGTGTTCACTATGTGGTGCTACCTCAGAAAATGACAGACTTCATTGTATCATGGACTGAATTATGTACTCCCTATAAATTCAAATTCATATATTGAAGCCCTAATCCCAAAGGCAGTTTGGGATATAAGGCCTTAAAAGAGATAATTAAGGTTAAATGCAGTCATAACAATGGGTCCCTAATCCAATGTAACTAGTGACCTTATAAGAAGGGGGAAAACGCTTGAGATACATACACATAGAGAACAGACCAGAGAGAATATGGTCAAAAAGAAGCCTCAAGAGAAGCCAACCCTGCCAGGTCTTGATTCCTTAGACTTCAATTTCATTTCTCCAGAAATGTGAGAAAATAAATTTGTGTTATTTGAACCACCCAATTTATGGTATTGTTTATGGAAGCCCTACCACATTAATGCATATGGCTTTTGAACTAAGGGTCAGAAATAGGAGTGGCCCACTCACCATCGCTCCTAGTGATGGACTTTATACACATCACCAACCATCCAGGTCAGGAAGAGCAAATGAATAATAAGCCCTCTTGACTCAGAAAGGAGTGTTTCTTTTTTTTTTTTTTTTTGCGGGGGGTACCGGGTGTCAACCGCAGGACCTCACCTGCTGGCAGGCGCCCGTGCTGCTGAGAAATATCACCGGCCCTTTTTTCATATGTGGGTACCGGGAGTAGAACTCAGGACCTTGCGCTTGCTAGGCAGGCATTTATGCCGCTGAGCCATCTCACCGGCCCCAGAAATGGGTGTTTCTTGTGGTGCAATTTATACTTCATACCCACTATCTCACCCAAGTGAAAGATCAGTCCAAGGCTAGACTTTACTTAAGACCACATCTGTGCTCAGTTACTTCCTATCCTTTAGTTCTTTCTCCTTCATAGGATTTGCCTGAACATCACACCCTCAATGAATCCATGCATCTATCTTGCTTTCTTGGGCTCTGCTTGTAAAGAACTGGACCTGAGACAATTAACAGTAAAAAATCCAAGAGGCTATATCAATGAACTTAGCTGACAGAGCAGCTTCTCTGGGTCCAGCACTCTGTCATCACTGTGTGGTGAACAACGACATGAGGCTTCTGCTTCCACCAACCAGCATCTAGGCCAGAAGCAAAAGCACAGTTGTGTGCACCAACTGAAACTCACCTCCCAGTGCTGATGGCACCGAGCTGACAGAAAGTAAAGTCGGAGATACAAGAAAGGGCTGTTTTTCTCAGAGATTTTCATATTATAAAGTAACTATCAAAATGTTGTTATTTAAAGGCATGCTTCCTATTTTTATTAGTACATGTTTGCAGTGCATGAAGTTTATATTCATCTTGGGGAGTAGGTGCATGTACATAACACAGCTTGATTCTTTTTAATCCCCATTCCCCTCCCTTCCACCTTTCTCCCTCCTCTAAATCCCTTTTCCCCATTTTCATTCTTATTGTTACTACTATTATTTTTAGTTCTAGGTTTGTAACATATAATGTTTACCTTCATTGTGGGTATTTGGTACGTGTAAGTGAGTCATCTAAATCTTTTTACTTCCCCTTCCATTCTCCCCTTGCCCTCACTAAGAATTTGTGAAGGTTGATAATAAAGTGGTAAAGTTGATGATATATTATTAATTTATTTATTATTAAGAGTTGAAATCAAGTATATAAATTTGTAAAATGTAAACGTTGAACTGATGCTGTCATACCACAAAGTGTTTATTCAGAACTGAGCTAAAGCTAAAAGCATAGGGCCTAAGTGCCTCTGTAAAGCTGGGACAGAACATAGTTTCTTTTCTGTGGGAACTGCCAGATGGCAACCATAGGGGGCAATGCAAGCTCAGCAGTGGCATCTCCGCTCCCTGTCCGCACCAGCTGAAGCAGTCCTTTTAAAGTATCACTGCTTTATTTTTTTTATTTGAAGTAGCCTGAATTTTTACCGCTTTACAACGTTTTCAAGTGTATAATTTGTTTAATTTAGGCTTGGGGACAATTCATATGTAGAAATATATGAGTTGGGTTAAACAAAAATATTTCATAAATATGCAAACAATAAATGATGATGGAGAGGATTTGAGTTTACAGCTGGCACAAAAGTGGGACAGAAGTTTGTTGCTGTTCCACAAGGAATCTAATCTGTTCCACTAATTTTGTTTGTGAAATTCCTGTTTCTTAAAAAGACAACTCTGTGTAAATGCAAACTGGTTCTTATTTAAATTTGGTTATTTAATTTTTTAATGAATTTGGTGTTAGAATAAAGAAACAACTCAATTGTTAAGCAAATAAAATAGCTCTTAAAAATCATTTTTTAAGGAGCATAGACATTTTTGTATATTTCTGCTCTTTTAAGTTACCAGTCACTGTAACATGCATATGGATGTGGATTGATGAGTATGATTTTCCTGCCCATCATTACAAAAATACCTTTCCTAGTTGAACTGTTAATGAAATGATGAGAAAATCTAAGGTGAACATTTAGCAGTCTATTTTCATTTTGTTTCATCAAAAAGAATCTATTTTACAATTACTATTTACTTGCAATAACCTGCAGCAAAAAATGATTTAACGTTCAATATGTGCATTAAAATGTACTTGCTTTTTTAATATGTAAAAGCTGATGGAAATTTCATTTAAGCACAATTCCTGTATCACAGACTTTAAGCAAAGTGAAAGGAAGTTAAGGTACCATTTAGTATGGCTATAAAAATAATTTCTTTCAGTGGCCGGAGGGAAGGAAGGATTGGTCAAAGTAATTTTTATCTTCGATGGGATTCCCCACTAGCCTGCTTTCTTATTTGGCTTAATGCATATGACAATAATCATGCCATTTGCTAGCATTTTTGTAGCTCACAGAAATAAGAATAATTGCATGGCTTTTCTGTTCTAAAGTGTTTTTTTTTTCACTAAGCTCTGAAGTCTTTTCTGAGTATTAATTCTCACAAGATTTCTGTGTGGCACACAAGAATATGTATTATTATCATGTTATTTCCCTCGTCACAACAAGAATAATGAGGTACAGATGCCATAAACGATACACAAGATAGAGTCAGGATACCTAGAACAGATTATTAATCCTAACTTCTAGTTCAAAAGTCACACCATGTTTTATAAGAATTATTAATGCATTTACTGATCAAGTCCTGGTGAATAGTAATTTTCTCTGAAGTTCTAGCTTTTGCACTTGGAACATCGATATTGATATGAAAGAAAAATTTAAGAACTTGGAGTAAGTTAATTCTGTTGCATTTTGGGCAATACAGAAATTGTAAATATGCAAATTCTAAATAGCTATTAATAAGAATGTCAATAATTGTCAATAACTTGAAGTGTAAATTTTTAATAGCATAGATGTAAAATTCACAGTAATTAAATACAGGTTTTAGATAACGGCCAATTTAAAGGCTACTAGAAAAAGAGTTAAGTGTATAATTTGATCTTTGAGAATCAAAGCTATATAAATTTATTAGATAGAACTTGAAGGTATTCTGAAAGGTCTGGAACACATCATACATATAATATATGTTATTTGGCAAACATTCCAATAATACATAAAATATTTACCCATATTATTTTAATCTTATAAAGTATGATAATAGCATTGTAATTATATCTGATTAAGTGTTCTTATCTTTCAGAGACATTATCTAAAAGATGTTGCATATTCTTTTTTTTGCTTTTTGAGACAAGGTCTCACTATGCAGTTCAGGCTGGCCTTGAGCTCACTTTGTAGCCCAGGCTGGTCTCAAACTTGCAATGATCTTCCTGCTTCAGCCTCCTGAGTGCTGAGAGCACATTCTTATAAATAAAATGGTTTGAAATTTTTGGTTTACTTCAAAATACTCTGAAGCGGGATGGGGAGGAATGATATAGAAATCAAGATTGCCCATGATTTGATAATTGTTGAACCTGTGTGATTGATATATGTGAGTCAAACAATTTTTTAACTTTTAGCTTATGTTTAAAGTTTTTATAGTAAAATGTTTTAAATGTAAAAAGTATAGCCATATGATAGAAAGGAGATTATTACAAATCTATTACATAAGAAAATATATTTTACCTAGCTATGTGGAAATCTCTTGTATCAAGAACATAGTCAAGAAATAAAAACAAACTCTACATAAAGGGTAGGAGCTTCCAGAGGTTAGCATGAACATAAGATATTATCACATGTTAATGTCTGAACCATTCTAAAAATGATGCTATTTAATTGTGCTTAACAGAATTAATAGTTTGAGCAGTCACAGATTTAAGATTAAGTATTTATGTTAGAATTTACTAATTGGTAATGTATTTGTGTTATATAAGTCTTTATTTTCTTAAATATAAAATGGATATGATAGTATCTACCTAAAAAGATTTTAATGACATTTCATGTGATTGAAGTTTTGCCTATTACTTGATATGCATTATGTTATAAATGGCAACTAATAAGTTAAAAATTGATTACCTAGTTTTTGAGATCACATAAAATTAAAGCCAACTATAGCTACATGATTTTCAATAAAGAATGGCATTCTGGCAGAACACCTATTTAAAAACATGATCAGAAAAAATCTGCAAGAGAAAATAAGATAATTTATAAAGGCAAGAATCCGAGTCTTTAGCATAAGGACCTAAAACCCTACATTCCTTGCTAAAGTTTTAGATGCCTTAGTTTTACAACACAGGATAGTAAGTGATAAAAAAAAATCAATCATTGCGAATTATTAAGTTAGTTGTTGGAATGCACAAGCTTATGATCTTGGAGACACAAAAATGCAGTTTCTTTTTTCTCATTCATAGCAATGTGACTCATGAAATTCTCTTGGGAAGCTCTTTGTCCAGAACATTTCTTTCGGCACTGTCACAACCTGGTTGTCCTTGGAATTCTCTGATAGATTCTATTTATTTGTTTAGTCAACGGGTGAAAGAAAAAAGATTCCATGGAGGATTGTGTAACAGAACTTAGGGAAGTGATACCCATCTTTATACCCATCTTTCCCACCAATATTCCATTGGCTGTGTCTCCAGCTCGGTAATAGGGAATGGCTAGATATAGTTTTTTTCTGTGTATCTGTGATGTGAGGATGACAGATCATTGTCTGTAATACATTCAACAGAGAAAGGAGTGTCTCATGAGTTCTAGGAAGTTCTTTTACCAAAATAAAAATAGGTGGCTTATACATCTATACGCAACTTCTGCTGGAGTATAAGTACTCTGAAACTGATGACATGACTTGGTGACTTCTAATTTTCAGCTAGCAACTAATTAGTATTCTGGTAACTAATACATTTGTTAAACGAGTCAAGCTGGAAAGCCTGGTTTCTTGCAGATTCTGTATAATTTTATTTTTTGGCATTAAAATTTATTTATTAATTTTAATATTTATTACAATTTTGTTATAAGTCACTCTGTTGAATACAGAAGAGAAAGTAACAAACATTTCAGTGTGGGCTTGAATACATTTATACATTAGCTGAGTATGAGAACGAATAGTTTATTGTATTTGAAATATCAGAAACTTGGACATTTTCCTGGACCACACAGAATTGCTCTTATTCCTTAAGCTAGAATTTTCAATAAAATGAAATAGTTTTGAATTATATAAAATTATGAAAAATAAATTTAAGATAATTGTGTAAATTTTTGTCTATTTCTTATCTACAAAATTTATCTGAGATTTCATTTTTCTAAGTATTAGTCTCGTAAATCTGGTATTAGGAGAATTGAAACAGGGAGGATCTCACTCTCCTGATTTTATTCTGCTGAACAAGAGGGAAATGAGAATTCAATTCATTTTTTAAAACATTAAATAGTTTTTTTTTAAATTACTGGCACATGGAAGATAATAGAACAGATGAGTATTTCAGCAATACCGAACAGGAAATACAGAAGGTAGCTGTATCACCCACAGACAACGGCAGAGATTTGGGAGCAGTTCATTGTTTCTGGGTGAGGCTTTGGAAAATATATAAGGATAAAATACTGTTCAATGCCAAAGTCATTTAAAGGTCTTATGATTAGAGATGGGTCAGAAGAATGATGACAGTTAAAGGCAATGACATTGTTCGGGGAAAAGATATTAGCATACAGAGGAATAAATTTTTTTAAGTAACAGTGACAACAATAAAGTAACAAGACCATTAAAATCTAACAGTTACATTGGCAAATATTACAGGTGTTCTAGATATTTTTCTATTTCTATGACTGATTGTGGTGAATCTCACTTCAAATCAATACTCTATGAGAGAACTTTGAGAAAGCGTGTAATGTACCAAACACCAACCAAAATTATTCCTGAAAATAAGTGGTTATTTTCATTTATTTGAAATACAATCGTACTTAAGCCTCAATAGAATTTGGACACTGAAGGAAAAATATTGAGAAAATAAGTAGTGCTATTTAAGGCATGGCTAAAAAAAAGGTGAATTTTAAAGATGATTTTAGATTCAGTAGTATTTTCTTAGAAATTAAAAACCGTATTTGTCACAGTGTACAGTGTCTGAGAAAATTGTTTCCAAAAAATTTTTACCTATCTTTGTTTTTTTTTTTTTTTTGTGGGTACCGGTGGTTGACCTCAGGACCTCGCGCTCTAGCAGGCGCCCATGCCGCTGAGCAATATCACTGGCCCTTTTTTCATATGTGGGTTCTGGGAGTTGAACTCGGGCCCTCGCGCTTGCCAGGCAGGTACGCCGCTGAGCCATCTCACTGACCCTATCTTTAAGCAAAAATGGGAACATTATGTTTGGTAACAGAAATTACCTTGGATGTGAGAGATTGGTTATATATTTTCAGTACAAATATAAATCAATTAAAAATTAAAAATCTATTCCACATTGAAATTATTTTATTTTTTTTATTTATTTATTTTTTTTTTTTTTGTGGGTACCGGGGGGACGACCTCAGGACCTCGCACGCCAGCAGGCGCCCGTGTCACTGAGCGATATCACCGGCCCCTTTTTCGTATGTGGGTTCCGGGAGTCGAACTCGGGCCCTCGCGCTTGCAAGGCAGGCGCTTAAGCCACTGAGCCATCTCACCGGCCCTGAAATTATTTTAGAGATTAATGATGATTAGCTTCTTAAAAATAATTACATTAACAACTATAAGTGAAAGTCTGCTTTTAAGACTTTTTTCTTATCTTTCACCACCTAAAATATCTTTATCCATAATTAACTTTATTTTTATTTTTAAGTGAAACCACGTATCTTTTTTAATGCCAAAGTATTTAAGATTTTTCTGTATGGTCCTGACACAATAGATAATAGTAGGACATTTTGCTGGGTCTATTAATTTATAAATAGACTATGGATCAAGGAATGATTAGCATCTACTGCACTCTTATCTGTGCTAGGCATGGAGCTAAATACTTTCTTTTTTGTTTTTTAGTACATGTATCCAATATATAATAGTTACATTCCTTGTGTAGAGTTCCTTTGTGTACCTAACACATCTTAATTCCTCTTTTCATCCCCCTTCCCTCCTCTTTCTTTCCCCTCCCTCCATCTCTTGATCCCCTTCCCATTTGAGAAAGTTCTGTCTCTCTATTTCTATTACTTCTATTTTACTTTGCTCTGTATTCATAATTTGGATTCCTTGTATAAGAGAAACTATGTGATATTTAAGCTTGTATGTCTTATTTCAATTAACAAGTATATCCCTTTGCCTAAACATGACTGAAGTTTATTTCTCTGTATGGCAGAGTAGTACTCCATTATGTATAAATTCTACATTCTCTTTACGCATGCATCTGTTGATGGATATACAGGCTGCTTCCAAGATTTAGTTGTTATGAATTGTGCTGCTATAAACATGGGTATGCATGTATCAGTGTAATATGATGTCTTTGACTCTTTGGGGAAGATGTCTAGAAGGGGAATAGCTGGGTTGAATGGAATTTCTAGTTTTAGTTTTCTGAGGAATCACCATAATGATTTCCCTAATGGTTGTACTAATGTACATTCCCACTAACAATGTAGAAGTGTTCCTTTGTCCCTAAAGCCTCACCAGTATTTGTTGTTATTCGATTTCTTGACGATAGCCATTTTTTCTAGGGTAAAATGGAATCTCAGCATTGTTTTAATTTCCATTTCTCTAATGACCAGTGATATTGAACAGTGATGTTCTTCATGTATTTATTGAACATTTGTAGTTTTTTTCTGAAGTGCCTATTCATTTCACTTGCCCATTTTTGATTGGGCCTTATTTTGGGGGGGGTCTAATTCTTAAGTTCCTTATATATTCTAGGTATTAGTCCTCTTTAAAATGCATGCTTTTCATAATCTATCCTGCAGTTAACATTTAAAGTTTTACCCCAGAGTAGAGGTCTGCAAAATAATTTCTATATAGTGTTCACTGTATACACACAGAGATACCCAGTTGAAACATGCATCAAAATGATGTGTAAGGGTTATATTCTTAATGTTGTTATAAGCTTGGTTTTTATATCAAAGATTAGTCATTTTTTTCTAGTTTTATTAAAATCAACCAATATCTTAAAGGTGTTCTTTAGACAGATGACACAATCTGAAATGCTTTTATTTTCAGCATAGGTGGAGTTAAGTGCAAATCATTTTTTCTGCTGTCTTTCATGAATAGAATTTAGGTGTACTAAGATAATAGTGCAAATTTACAGTATCCATAAAAGCATTGTTATTGTATTGCTTTGATTAATGCATTAGGAAGAGAAGACCACTTGGCAGATTCCACCTATCTACAAATGAACAAAATGCACTCAAATCAAAATTGCATTATTTTGTCAATAATTTGTGTTATAATTTTTATGGCAAATATTAATGGAAAGAATCCCTTAAATAAAAATGACTCTGACGTTTTCTTTTGTTGTTGCAGCCCTGATTGTATTTACATCCAGTCATTTATTGCCCATTAAAGGAGTAATGCTATGTTAATGTAAGGGGGAAAAAAATCAATGCTACCGAGATCAGTAGCTGTGGGGAAACAGTGCAGCAGCTGGTTTGCAAACAGTGAGCCCATATAGATCAATGAAATTACAAGCTAAATCTGCTGATGCTCACAAACTGCTCCAGTGGTGTGCAGGCTAACCTTTTTCAAGTTCAAGAGCTCTAGAATTCTAGTGATAACTAAATGAATAGCAGGGAAAAAGCAACCAGGAGTCAGTGACAATGCACCTATTTTAGTGTGACATGTGTGCTACTCTACTTTTGTAGCTACCAGGCTAACTGCCATTTTTGACCTGTAGAAAAGCCCGGTAATCATTCACTGAGCCACATAGAGAGTCTTCACACAAGAAAATCTCTAGTTTTAGAAGCTTCTTTGCCTTGGAACATCAGAAGTCCTCGTGATACTTCGCAAATGTGCTTGTTAACATAAATTCCAGAAAATACTAGATGGTGAGCTAGTCTTGGAATTCTGGAATATACAGTATGTTGGGTTTGGTAACTTATTGTGGTCCCTAAAATTTTGCTGTAAAGATGATGTTATGCACACTGAACCTCAATTTCTTGATATTAAAGTACTGATCAGATACACACATATTTTGTGTATAAAAAGACAGAAGCTTTCCATCTCAATAAAGCAATTTTTGTATCAATTTATATGCCAATAGTGCTTGTTCCCTGTAAGTATTGAATTTTCAAAGTTTCTTTTAGTTAATCCTTCCACGGGCACTCAGCTATGTTTTAAATATTTTTTTTCTTGGTCACAAAAGCTATGAGAACGACCATGAGAGATACAGTTTGTAGTCACAGAAAAAAATCATTACGACTTGTTTGTTGATTAAGAAAGCACACCTAGGGCTGGTGATATAGCTCAGCAGCATAAGCGCCTGCCTGGCAAGCGTGAGGTCCTGAGTTTGACTCCCAATACTCGCATAAAAAAAAAAGCACAACTATTAAGAACTGGAGGGGCTCCTAGACAATGGCACATGTGACATCATTTTTTTTCTATCAACTTGAAGGACAAATTACTTTCCCAAGTTTACACAGCTATGAAATGGCAGCATTGAATTCATCTAAGCATTTCCAGATTGAGGACAGTACTGTCTTTACTCCATGATGCTGCCATTAACATAGATTTGATTGGAAGAAGGGAGTGTAGAAGGCAGAAGAAAGTAAAGTAAAGATCTGCAGAGAAAGTAAAATGAAGATCTGCATGGGCTTTATTTATTTAAAGACATACAGTCAAAATATGAACACTAAAATCAGAATGGAATAAAATTAATCACAAATTATTATTCCTACCAAGTTTGTTTCAATTTAGTTGTTTGATAAGAAAACCAAAAAGTATATTTCCCCACTTCCCTCCCCCTTTCTTTAATCAAAAATAACAAAACAGGGGCCAGTGATATAGCTCAGCGGCATAAGCACCTGCCTGGCAAGCATGAGGTCCTGAGTTCGACTGCTGGTACTTGCATAAAAAAATAAAAAATAAAATAACAAAACAGCAGTTACTCAGCCAAAGTCTGGCCTAAGAGCAAGGTTAACCCCACAGATCTCCTCCTTGAATATGCTTTGAGAGGTACCAAACATGCTTTCTTTGAACTCTAGTTCAGTAATTATATTGATTTAAATCTTTCTGTCTGTCTCAGTACTCTAAGACAGTGACATAGTCCTAAAACAGTGACATGATCCTTATGGGACTGTCTCACTATATAATGATAGAAATTGTGACCAAAGAGCATCATTTGGTAATCTTTATAATTCAAGCCCCTGTTTTTAAATCTACCTTAGTTTTTACATCCAACACCAGGTTTTGTTTTTGTTTTTGGTACAATTTCCTGAGACTTAACAAGATTTTTAGCAAATGAGATAATTTTCTTTGTATACAGAAAACCATACTTAAGACAAATTGTTACATTTTAGGGAACATACATTTAAAAATTAATGTCAACAACAATCATAGGGTTGATATCATCTCCTAAATAATTTTATAATAAGCTAAACATGAATATTACTCAGCTATAGTCTTTTAGGTAGTGTGAACCCTACTGGCTTTACCAATGTTGCAGTCTTAAATTTTGTTTTATAGTATTTATTCAACTTTAAAAGTACGTTTACTTCTGCATTCTGATATCCTCATTGAATACTGTGAAATAGGTAGATTTTATATTGTGATCCTCCATCCAGATAAGGATACAGAGACAGGCCATGTCATTTGCCTCTGTCACTTCTTAAACAATACAAGATGAGAAGTCAACTCCTGGGAACAAACTGTTACTTAATTTTTGCCTCACTTTGAATTAGGATATATGAGGCAGCAGAAAGGCTGGAGAGCAAGGAGAAAATTTGTAGTTGGATTTTGATCCACATACTAAATGATTATATTAATAATTATGACTGAGGAAGAGGGTACTATCTTTAAACTTGAACAGAGAATAAATTCATATTGAGAAATTTTTTTCTAGAGTTTTTAAGGAGCAATGTGTTAATACTGACAGACCATCATAGAATTAGTGGGAAGTCTGCACAAAAACAATAAATATACAATCATATTTTACTGTCGCTATACAGGATGTTTGATATGGCAACACAGAGGTATCTTGGAGAGGCGTTTCCAGGTAATTTTGAGCCAGAAGATTATCCTTTTCCTCCAAAAAAAAGAAAAAAAAGAGCTTTGACCACTATCAGCAAAGATCATTGATATTCAGGGCAGGTAAATAGAGGGCAAAGAGAAAGCAGAGGCTATCGCTGGCAGGTAACGGGATGTACACTGGAGGGAAAGAGACCTCTGTACTTTTCAACACTGCAGCAGTTTCTACTGCTTGCCCTTTCAGTGTCTCTAACACATCATCTTGAATCATGTAGGAAATTACAGGTCTGATCTGAGGTACTAATCTAGGATTGTGCTCTAGGATTGAAACACTACCTAATGCCAAACTTCCTGATACGATGGCAAGGAATTCCAGGTACTTCCTATTTATTATGGGCCTTCATGTTTTGGTGATGCAATTATACAATCTTTTCTGGTTTATGGACTGCCTTTTTTGGTCCACTCTTGAGTTTTTGTGCAAGTCCCTGACTATGGAGATATCTATAGCTTTTGATGGCAATTCCTCTCTTTGGTCAATTCAGACTTGCAGAACTAACAAAGTTGAGCTGGCTCTCCTGGTCCTCTACTAATGAGGCTACTCCAATGTATTCAATGGTTGAGTAAAAATAACAGTAGTGAAAACTAAAACTTTTAGGGCCGGTGATATGGCTCAGCAGCATAAGCGCCTGCCTGGCAAGCGTGAGGTCCTGAGTTCGACTCCCGCTACCCGCATATATAAAAAGCAAAACAAAAAAAAAAAACCCTAAAACTTTTAGTTGATAAAGACGTACTTTGAAGTTTGAGCAATTTATGTAAAATTTGGCTAAGCAGATGAATTCACTGGAGCTACACAAACCAAGGGATACACCAAAGATGTGCA
The DNA here is from genome assembly GCA_028451465.1 of Erethizon dorsatum. NCBI lineage: Eukaryota > Metazoa > Chordata > Mammalia > Rodentia > Erethizontidae > Erethizon > Erethizon dorsatum. The sequence continues at coordinate 101,959,249 of CM051823.1, read as the reverse complement.
AAAGCAAAGAAGAATCCAGTTCCCCAGTCTAATTTCTGCTCAACTATGAAGCCTAGTGTGAGCAATTGGAGCTCTGTATAAAAGGAGTGTCTGAATGATTATAGTATTATCACTTTTCTCTTGCTTGGACAAAAATAACTTAAAAAAAGAATATTTAGTTTGGCTCATGGTTTCACAGGTTTCGGTCCATGGTTGGCTGGCTCCAAAGTAGAATTAGCATGGTAGAAGAAAGCTGATTACTTCATGGCAACCAGGAAACAGAAAGCAAGAAAGAACCAGAGAGATATATCCTTCACCGACATTCATCCAGTTACCTATGTACTCCAACTGGGCCTCACCTCCCAATAGCCAGTTCAGCTAGGAATTTACCAATAAGTTGATCCATTGTTGAAGTTAGCGTCTTCATGATCCAGTCACTTTTGGGGCACATTTTAGATCTAAACAACAACTACTCTTAGAGGTTTAGGGGCTGAATTGTGTTCATCTTGCTTTGAATTCACAGACCTGACCATTGGTATCTGTAGTCACTTTCCCGACACTGATGGATTGGTCTCATCCTAGGTACTTTTTAAACACTGTATATGAAAATGCTGATTTTCTACCCAGCCTATGCTGGCTTACTTGTGTAAAATATTGTCTGAATCCCTCAGGCTCTCAATAAATGAATGTGTTAAACTACTAGGCAGGATCCAGGTAAAAACAAAAGAGAAAAAACTAAGAAAAGGAACAGACTTTTAATAAATTAATGATCAAATGTCTTATAAGTATTTTTCATGAGAATTGGGTCATATTAGAGATCTGTACCATCTGTAAAAGTGAGTGGCATATCTGCCTATCATTTCACACTATAACTTTTACTTATTCTCAACTAATCTATTTTTGGCATTGTGCAATTCTGAATTAATGTGATCTTTTAAGAATAGTTTTTTTTTTTTTAAACGAAGGTACTGCATCTGAACTGAGGGCCCATTAAATAATTGTAATCACAGTTACTAAAGGTTGGATTGTAAGTCTTTTTGAATTTGAACATTCCAATGTGTTAAGTTGTGTCTCATTATGGACTTAACTTGCCTTCCTCTGATGACTAATGAGGGTGAGTACATCTCCATGTGCCTATTAGAATGGCATATTTTCATTTGTGTAGTGCTATTAAATAGTTTGCTCATTTTTATCTGTTCAATAATCTCATTAATGAATTTTATATTTTACTTTTATTATCTAGATACATTTTTGGATCAAATAAATGTATTAGAATTTTTTTTCACATATAATGGTTTGCATTTTTACTCTTGTAAAAGTAGCTTTCAAGCTGGGTGTGTTGATGCCTGCTTTTAATCCCATCACTCTGGAGGCTGAAGCAGGAGGATTGCATGTTCCAGCCCAGCCTAGGACTTAGGAAGATGCTATCTCAAAATAAAAAATAAAAAGAGGAGGGGTAGCTGGGATGCAGCACAGTGCAAAGGCCCAGAGTTCAATCCCTAGTAACCTCCCCCAAAAAAGTAGCTTTCAAAGAGCAGTTTTTTTATTTTGATAGAGGTTATCATTTATTTTCTTTTATGAGTTGTGTTATCTGTGTCTAAGAAGACTTTGCCTCCCCTAATATCTACTATTCTTAAATGTTTGCTTCTAGAAGTTTTATGGTTGTTGCTTTTTATATTCAAGTCTATGATCCATTTAAAATAATTATTGTTATTTTGTATGTAAGAGGATGAGTAGATGTTCATATTTCTCCAAATTGCTACCCAGTATTTCTTGAACCATTTATTAGAAAGACTTTTCTTTTTCACTGAGTTCCCCTAGCACCTTTATTGAAGATCTTATCAATATTTCAATCACCATGGAGATCTAATTTTGGATTCTTTATTCCAGCAATTTTTAATGTTTTTGTCTTGCGATCCTTTATACTTTTAAAATTACTGAAGGCCCTAAAAAAGCTGTTTTGTTTTGTTTGTTATAATTATCAATAGTTACTGTACTAGAAACTAACAGTGAGAAATTTAAAAATACATATTTATTAGTTTCCATAAATACAATATTAGTAATTTCACTACATGTTTACCTAAACAACCTTTATAAAAATATTTATACACTCCAAAAATACTTTTATGTATTTATGTACTCAAATAAACTTAGAAAAGTATTTATCTTACATTTAAAAATATACTTTATATCTCTGCACTAAATCTTTAAGATATTACCATTTAACTTATGGAAAATTCCATGTATGTTTGTGAGAGTATGAAAATGAGAAGGTAATTAAAATATTACTATTACTAGAAAAATAATTTTAATTCAATCCTTGGTCACATTTTGAGAACTACTTCTCTTCTTTTGTTTAAAAAAAATCTCTCTCTCTGTATGTAAAGATATATGTAAAGATATGTAAAGATATACTTCTGTCAATACTACATTTTCTTATTTAGTGTAGCCTTATGGTAAGCCTTGAAATTAAATGATGCAAGCCTTCCAATTTTGTTGTATTTTAAAAATAATTTTAGATAGTCTAGGTCATTTGCATTTCCACATGAACATTAGAATAAGCTTGCCAGTTTTTACTAAAATGCCTATTGTAATTTTTATTAGTATTATGTTTAACTGTAAATGAGTTTTGGAGAAGTGAATCTTAAAATTATTGAATTTTTCAATCCTGAATATAGTTTATCCCTCTATTTATTTAGATACTTTATAATATCTCTCAGCAATGTTATTCAGTTTTTGGAGTGAATAAACTTTGCACGTATTTTTAAAAAAATAGTTCTAACTATGTTATATTTGGTGTGATTGTAATTTGGTAGCTTTCTTTGTCTCTCATAACCTATTCTGTTTTCTCACTCTCTCTCTCTCCTGGCGCTGGGGATTGAAACTAGAGCTCAGACATGCTAAGCAAGTGCTTTACCATGAACTGCCTCCTCAGCTCTTTTTAAATGTTATTTTGAGACAGTCCCACTTAGTTGCCCAAGCTGGCCTTTAACTTGTGATTTTTCCTAGCTCAGTGGCCTATGTAGCTGTGGAGCAAGAGTAAACTCTTATAAGTGGCCCCTCAATTTGAATTTGTCTGGTGTTTTCTCCACTTATATTGAGGTTATATATTTTGTACAGGAAAAACCTGTAAATTGATTTGTTTTGGCAGGGATCATACCAGGGGTACATGGTATTGATATACCTCATTACTGGTAATGTTAATCTAGATCACATGACTAAACTGGTGTCTGCTAGGTTTCTCCACTGAAAAACTACTTTTTCATTTTTAATTGATTAATATTTTGAAGGATATATTATTATTGTTAATGTAATTATTGATATGGCTGGATTGATGTTTAAAATTTTATCATTTGCTTTGTTTCCTCTTTGTTTTTGATTTATTTTTCCATTTTTGCCTTTCCTTGGATTATTTAGATACGTTTTTATTCTATCTAAGCTATCTTTCATTTTTGTCCCATAACTCTTTGCATTTTTAGATATTGTATTAAAATTTAAATTTGTGTATAATTTTTCAGTTTACTTTAAATTAATATTATTCAGCTTCACATAAACTAAATCTTATATCTATACAAATCTACCACCCCTCCTACACTTTCCTACATGCTACCTTTGTCATATGAATTGGATCTATATATGATAAACCCCCACCAAATAACTATCTTTTTATTTCAAACAGTTCACCAAATGACCATATTTTTTCAAACAATCCTATGTCCTTTAAAAATAAAAAGGCAGGGTCGGTGAGATGGCTCAGCGGCGTAAGCGCCTGCCTTGCAAGCACGAGGGCCCAAGTTCGACTCCCGGAACCCACATACGAAAAAGGGGCCGGTGATATCGCTCAGCGGCACGGGTGCCTGTGGGCGCGCGAGGTCCTGAGGTCAACCCCCCGGTACCCACAAAAAATAAATAAATAAATAAATAAATAAATAAATAAAAAGGCAATCATGGGCCGGTGAGATGGTTCAGCGGCTTAAGCGCCTGCCCGGCAAGCGCGAGGGCCCGAGTTCGACTCCCGGAACACACATACGAAAAAGGGGCCGGTGACATCGCTCAGCGGCACGGGCACCTGCTGGCGCGCAAGGTCCTGAGGTCGACCCCCCGGTACCCACAAAAAAAAAAAAAAAAAGGCAATCATTCATTTTTTTTCAGATATTTACCATTTCAAATGCTCTCCATTCATTCCTTACAGTCCAGTATTCCGCCTTGCATTATTTTCTTCAGCTTTAAGTTTTCTTTAGCATTTCTCTTAGTGTAGGTCTGAGACCAACATAGTCTCTTAAATTTCCTGTATCTAATGGCTTCATTTAGCTTTTATACTATAAGGTATATTTCCTAGGTGTCAAATTCTCCATTGCAAGTGTTTATTTTACTCCTCTTTTTAGTACTTTTAATATATCTACTCTCTTCTGGCTTCCATGGCTTCTGATAAACAGTCAGTAGTCATTGAATTGTCCTCCTGTGTAGAAAGTATTATTTTAATTTTCTGCTTTCAAGATATTTTGTTTTCTGTAGTTTTATCTAGATATAGCTTATAATTTGGGGGTTCTTTGATTTTCTTGAGTCTGAAAATGGATATAGAGTAATAATGTATAATATTATGGATATTTGGTGTGTTATTTTTTGAATTCTTTTAATTTTGTTGTACTCTTCAACTACTTTTACTGTTGTGTTTTAAAGAGCAACTAACATGATTAGATTTAAACTTCAAAGTTTGTTCCACTTGTTGTGGCCAGCAGCTTTGATCACTAACTCTTGGCTTCCTCACTCTCTGATGGCTCTGGTTGCCCTATCCTCCTGCCTCTGGTTCTTCTCTCCAGAAAGATGATCAGTTTTCAAGTACAGTGTTAGCTCCTCTCCTCCACGAATATAACTGTGACTATCCTCAGTGCCAAGCCCCAATCCCCAAGCAGGGCTCCCATGTCAGTGTCATACTCCAAGATTCCTCTGCTCTGTACAACCCATCTGCTTTGTAAACTTTTCACAGACTTGGAGTATTTTCTTAATTTTTCTGTATTGTGTTTGTCCCACTTTCTGAAATTATATGTATTATTGCAGTAGTTTAGGAACTTGCCCTTCCATGTAACTAGCAGGCCCTGTAACCATTTAATTCTTGATGGCACACATGTATGTCAGTCAGAGAAATAAAGTAATATTTGTAGTGCCAAAATCCTATCTTGTCTCACTTGCCATATTATATTTCTATAAATGGACACCAAAAATTTAGAGTTAGTATGTATATGAAATAGTCATCTTAACCTTGGAAAATTATTCTATAAAACAGAATAACAAGGAGAGAAATATTAAGCACTGAGAGAATGAGTAATGTCTGTGGGGGAAGGGAAACAATTTGAATAAATTCCCATGGTTGATGAAATGAGAAATAATAAAGCCAAGTCACTTTCATGTCTATATAGCGTTCTAAATTTGGTATGTGCTTTTATTTTATTTCTTCTCTCATATGAATAAATGTTTTAACTTTGAGATGTTTTTATTGATGACCAGAACTGAGGAGGTACTACTATGCAGTGGATAAAAGCAGATTGTTTTTATTCAACCACAACCCCACCACTTCCTACTTTTATGACTCTGAATGAGCTACTTAATTTCTTATATATCTTTTTTTTCAGTGCTGGGGATCAAAAGTAGTGCCTTGTGCATGCTAGACAAACACTCTTAATATTAGTTTCATCTCTAGCACAATTTTCTCATTTTTAAAATGAGGATAATAACACCTCATAAGATTCTTGTGAAGAAATTAATATATGTTTAGATTTTAGGAAGTACCTGGCACATTAAAATGCCATTTTTTGTTATGGTAGCATTACAGACATGTCTTGAAAGTTTCAAATAGACAAGGACACTTGTAGAGAAACACACAACATAAACAGAATGGTAATGCTTATAACAAATGTTCCTCATTTAGACCATGATGGGGGAAATTTATCATTATTTAAGTGTAGCCTCAGAGTGTAGCCTCAAAGTTCTTTTTTATAATATTTTACATTCCTTTCTTTTTATCTTGTTGGTCCCTCTGGCTGGAATTGCCTCCTCTCTTCTCTGTCTGGAAAACTCCTCGGAGTTATATTCCATTTAAAATTGCCCACTTACTCCTTAGCACACAGTCAAATGATTCCTGCAAGGCAGCACAGGATACATAAACACTTCGGAATCAGGTAGATTTTTTAGTATATGTTCTGTCATTCATAAGATGTAAACTGTTGAAACTAGTCCTCATCTAAAAATGGTGGGAAGACTGTCCATATAAAAAGAATTTGGTGAGGATTAAATAAGACACTATTTGAAAAGTGCTTAATCAGTGTCTCAAACATATTAGGTGCCTGAAAAGTGAATTTCCTTCTCCTTTCCCATGTTATTCTGCCATGATGTCTTCCTGAAAACCACCAGGAAGATCACATCTGTCCTTTCCTCTGGTCTGTCATTCAAAATCCTCACCATACTCATTAATATAACTTTTGTTCCTCCTTGAGGGCAAAGACATATGTGTTTTGTATTTATCTGTACACCTACCATAGTAACTGAACTGCTGTAGGTTATTTAAATGTTGGTTTGTTTAGTTAATGAGTAAAAAACATTATTAACTTGAATTTTATTGAAACATGTAATTTTCACTTACTAATTAAAACTATCTGAGAGACATCAAAGTTCATTTAAATCAAATAAAATAGTGTAAGAGAAAACAAATATGAGGACTTTTCTTTTGTCTTATTCTAGCATTTTTTTAAGGTAATGAAAACATCCCCATGACCAGGAATCCTCAGGAATAATTCCTCTTGACTGCAGTAAGTACCTACTTTTGAGGAACAGAAAGCTGATGAGCTGCACGCTTCCCTGCTGCTAAATTCATCTAACAAGGCACTCCTGATGTGTTCTGATTTTAAGGCCAATGGGAACTGTATAGATTGGATTGATGCTCTTTTTCCTGATAAAGGAAAGACTTTGAGTTGTGCATGTTTATGTTGGTAAATAAATTCTGGTATGAAATGGAATCCAAGAATCAAGCCTAAGGCATCAAAAACAGTACTGATTTTGTAGGCATATTGCTTTTGGTGCTTCTAGGACAAGTTCTGCATAGCTAAAGTAAGGCTGAAAAATCTGTAGTCATCTGTATCTCTGGAGCTGGTAAACTAAAACCTGAAATGACCTTCCTTTCTTTCTTTCTTTCTTTCTTTCTTTTTTTTTTTTTTTCCTAACAAGATAGTTCCAAGGTATTAGGAACTTTGAATGGATTAATCTCTTTGGATGAGTTAGGTGGTTGGGAACTGAAACAGTAGTATCCAAAATGCCCAAAACAGACTGGTATGAAGCTTGATAAATACTAATCACTACCAAATAGTTTTTTTATTTGTATGAGACAAAGTAACATAGCAAAAAACCAAAAAAGTTTAGAATTACTTGTGAGAAAGTTTTAGCAGCTGAGAAAAAGCAGCAGGACACCTCAACTCCAATTGGTACATTTTACTGTAAGAAAAGCGATATGCAAATTTTAATGATAGAAGTGACACAAAGGAAGGAAATCAAACTTAAGACTGGAACAAGGATACATGACCATATGCAGCTATAATGTGTGAATTAATACCCTAAACCAGAGAGACACATTTCATGCTAGGATACAGAAAGCATATAAAGATAGGATGTAAATACAGTATATGATCACAGAAACATCATTAATCTATTAGAAATCATAAAAAATTACCAATGTAAAAGACCTAGTTGAAAGAGTAAGGGAGGTAGAGAGAGAGTGAGAGCGAGAGTAAGAGAGAGAATGAGAATGAATTGTGGAAACCATACCTTGCAAACTTACATGATGGTTGGTCTTTAGCAGAGTTCTTTTCTTTCTTATTAGTTAGATGCTTACTAATATCTTAGGTGAAAGAAAGCATGAATTAGGATGCATTAAGAAGCATTAATTAGGATGTATTAAGAAGTTCCCCAGTTTTCAGTAGTTCAACTTAATTTTTCAACTTCATGATGATGTGAAATAAACATACATTAAGTAAAAACTGTAGGTCAAATTTTTATCCTTTCTCAGGTTACTAATATGTGTGGTACACTACTCTTTCACAGTGTTGAATGGCAAAAATGAGGGTGTACCAATACTCTAGTGTACCATATTGCTGAACTATGATATTCAATAGATTAGATGTGTTAAATGCAATTTTTACTTTTATTTTAAGCTTAAAGTAGTTTTCTTGCGACATAACCCAATCATAAATCACGGATCATCTTTATATGGAAACATTTTATTGTGGATCAAAATATTCTATGGACATGTATATACTTTCTCCAGTAAATTTGAGAAGTGTTCTCCCTAATATGGTAATGAACACATCTTAATGAGCCTATCTTGAATTATGTTTAAGATGAGGGCAGTGAATTTGCAGCCAGCATCACAACATATTTTATCTCACCAGAAACAAAGTCCCCGCTTATGAATGAATTCTGTTCTGGGAGAATATTTGTAAGTTGGATTAATTCATAAGTCTAACAAAGTGAGTCTTATCCACCTTTGACACAAATATACAATGTATATAGCTTTGCACTTCCTAGCAGTCCCCTCCACAGCACCACTGCTTTTCTTCTTGCTTCCAGACATCCTGGGCTCTGATTGAGCACTGCACTACTGTACACTATCACACTGCACAGTACGCACACATCAGCACAACTGTGACAATGTTCAGCAGACACCTGAGCTACTTCTGTGATTTTTTCACACCTATGAATGTAATGCAAGGTCCATTTGTATCTGTAAAAGTTCACAACTCGAATGTTCATAAGTCAGTACTTACCATAAAGCATTTGTTAAGAGCAAAGGATCTAGAATTAGACAATGATTTGAAACTTGTATCTGATACTTAATACCTATGTGATTTTGGGGATTGTATTTAAAGTTGCTATGATGATGAAGCCTCATTGTATCCACTTCAGTGGCTTTGGAGCTGTCCAGGGATATGCGGAGTACACTTTTGAGTGTGTCTGGATGGGTCATGGAGGCATCACCTTGGACACTATATCTAGTCCCTCACTTCTTTGTGGCACTGTTCCTCTTCTCTGCTTGCTGGCTGCCATGAACTAAACTGCTCTGCTCTGCTGCACCCTTCCATGGCGATGTTTCTGCCTTGGAATGAGCCAGCTGTGTACTGAACCCCCTGAAACTATGAGCTAAATCAAGCCGCTCCTCCTTTGATTTTAGGTGTTGGGTATTGTGTCCCAGGAACTGGAAAGCTGACTGATTCAATTACTAAGTCTAAAATGGATATAATAACAGTACCAACCGTTTAGTGTTGTTTAGAAGAGTAAATATGACAATATACTTAAGTTGTCACAATGGCTGGAACACAGTAAGGTAACAATACATATTGGTTTAAGAGGGTGATTTGGAGAGAGGTACAAAGAGTACAGTGAAGGAACATAGGAATGCTGCTTTCACTGAATAATAGTCAGAGTTGTCCTTGGAAGGAGAAATATGAGGACGGACCTTGAGAACACATGTACACAGACACAGGGATAATGGAGTTGATGCGTTTCTTCAGTTGCAAACATCAGTAATAGTGTTAGCTTGGAGAAGGGAAACACCTGAGGAGGCAGTGCTCAAGAATGAGGCAGGGCAGTGAGGCAAGGCTCAGATCAAAGTGGGGTTATGTGTCATACTCAGGGGTTTAGAAGTTACACTAGACATATGATAGAGGAGACATCATTACAAGTCAAAGTAGTAGAAACTGAAAATGGTAAATAACATTTAATGAAAATGGAAAACATGGAATAAAATGGAATAGCTTTACTGCTGCTTCACCAAAACAGTATGTAATCAAAGAAGCACTCATCAATGTGTTCAGTAGATGAAGAGGGAGATATTGTCCAGTAAGTTTAAAGGAATACAACTTGTTGTATTATCTTCAATTTCATTTTTATTATGTGCCTTTTAAACCCAAATGTAAATAATGGCTTTGGGTCAAGTCTCCACAAGAGGGTTTACACATGACATGGTTATGAACCTTGTGCAGTGCGCACGTATGTGCTAGAGAGAAAAGAGAATTAGACATTACTGAATTTCGAGAAAGATCACCAATAGAAGACAAAAGCCTATCTCCTTGACCAATCTTTTACTTCAAAGGGAGGTTTTAAATCCCAGCACTTTGTTTGAGTCTCTCTAAAATGGTACCAAAATTTAAAGTGTTGCTTTCCATCTCGCAAATGACTCTGAGTTCTTTAAACTTTGAGAATGAAAGCAAAGAAAGCTATACAGTATTAATCTTCTCATTTTCAGGATTTTGTATGTTACCTTTTTAAAAATATCAGAATAAATAAATTATTAGAAGAAATGGTTTATGGTGTTGGTGATTGCTTGAATAGACTATGGCTAAAATAGTAAAACAAGAAAATAAAAGTGCATTAAGTGATCTACATGCATGCACTCAATATTTGTTCTTTTCCAATTCCTTGACTTGCACAGCTCATCTCCCAGAAACTGAAAAGTAATGTATTGGAAGGAATGTATTTGAATTTATTTTCTTCATTCCCAGGTTTTATACCCTGAATCAGCTTTTCAGTAATGACATTCGTGTACAAAGGATATGGTGGAGTCTTCAGCTAGTTCTACACTTGGATAAAAGATTGTAACTTCTTCCCTTGTGTTTATCATTCACAGTGCTGTTTATATTTTTCTACTGTAATTTATGTTTTATAGTTTAATACTAAATTTGAGAGTTTAGTAATCTAACTTTTATAAATTAAATATTAAATTATGGACCTACACAATTTGAATTTGATTCTTTAAGTTTTTACTTCCAAAATACCAATATCCTTTCTGAGTTCCAAGTCTCCCTTCTATGAAACAGGCCATAGATTGGGTCTTTAGCTCAGAGACTGAGTATCCTGTTTCAAAAATCTCTATAGGACAATTTTATTTTGAGACTTACATGATCTAATGGAATATTTAATGACATGGAGTAAATGCTCCAAGGTAAAATTATGAATAGCAGCTGCTCTTCTCTCTTCCAGGTTAATTGTGCAGATTTCAGAGTTGCATAAAATATGTGAGGCTGTTATGGCTTATACCAGAAAAATATTCAAAGGTAGAATGGGTTAAATAAATATCTGATGAATAAATGAATAAAAACTGAATGTATTAAACAATAATTTCGCTCAGGATTTGTTATAGCAGCAATACTAATTGGCAAGATGGAAAAAGATCTTAGCTCAATATCGGATGTTCTGTGGCTTGAGGCATAGAAATATCACACCTTATAAGACTCACTTTTGGGCCGGTGAGATGGCTCAGTGGCTTAAGCGCCTGCCTTGCAAGTGCGAGGGCCCGAGTTCGACTCCCGGAACCCACATATGAAAAAGGGGCCGGTGATATCGCTCAGCGGCACGGGCACCTGCTGGCGTGCGAGGTCCTGAGGTCGATCCCCCGGTACCCACACACAAAAAAAAAGACTCACTTTCCCTTTCTTTAAAGTAAATACAATAGTATACCAATGGAATTATTGTTTAGAATAAAATAATATTAAATTGTTATCATCAACTTTTTTTGGAAAAAGTGTTGTTAGTAGTTAGATGTGTTTTACATGTTACATTTATTTGAAAGTAGTAACTGTATTATTGGAGATGGATAGGGTGTTTTCAAGTTTTACATAGCATTTAGAATTGGATTAATCAGGTACTTAATTATATAGTTAAAGGATTTTAAGGAAAATACAGTCCGTTGTTTCCTGTTCTAAAGTATTAGCAATTGTATGCAAATGACTTACATTCTTAAGATTCTGGAATAAGAATTTTGTACCTACATTGCAGCTTCATACTGCAACTAGAAGTGGGTTGGTTGGTAATATTTGTTACAGCAATGAAGATTTAATTCCACAACAGATAGGGTTAGTACAATATAACACCTGTCAAAGTCTCAAATGTATATTCACAATACAACCATAGAATAGGGGGTAGTCCTGTGGATGAGCTTCTGAGGGTCCATAAATCCTGGATTAGATGACAGCTCCTCATTCTTGGCACATTTGCCGTGTAACTGACACCTGTCACCTTTGGTCCGTCTCGATGCTGTTCTCCAGTGGTTTTTGCTGTGATCTTTCTAAATGATCATAGATTAGGCTGCTCTCTGAGGTTTGAATTTGTTATTAATTTTTCAAAATAAAATTTATTATGTATATTTAAGGTGTATAACATTATGATATGGCATACATATAAATAGTAAAATGGTTACTATAGTGAGGCAAATTAATATAGCTGTATCTTACACAGTTATCTTTTTGTGACAAGAACAGCCAAAATCTTAACAAAAGATTATTTAGTAACACTTATTTAACAAAAACTTATTTAACAAAAATCCCTAATATAATGCAATTTTAGTATTCAGTGTTGCTGTTGCATATTATATCTTCAGACTTGTTCATGCTACATATCACCTATTTTCTCTCTTTTGACCTACATCTCAGTTCTTCTCCACCACCTTCTCCCAAGTGTGATAACTACTGTTTCATTCTCTATACGTGTGTTCACAGACAAGTGAGAATATGCAGTATTTTTCTTTCTGTATCTGGATAATTTCACTTACCCTAATTTCTATGCTGTTTATTAAGGGAAATGGCAGGAACTCTTCCATTTTTATGACTGAATAATTTATCTAAATCTATGTATGTATGTATGAATATATGTATGTATGCATGCATATCTATCTATCATCTATCTATCTATCTATCTATCTATCTATCTATCTCACATTTTCTTTATTCATTAATCCATGGATGACATTTTGGTTGTTTCCATATCTTGGGTATTGTGGATAATGCTGTAATGAACATAGGAATGCAGATATATGTATGAGGTAGTGATTTCATCTGCTTTTGGTATATACCCCAAAAGAGCAATTATTGTCTTATATGATAGTCCTAGTTTTAGTTTCTTTAGGCACTTTCATACTATTTTCCATAATGGATTTGTCAGTTCATATTATCACCAACAGTGTACTAGGGTTCCCTTTTCCCCACATCTTCGCCAGCACTTTTATCCTTTTGATAACAGCCATCCTTTTGGGTGTAAGGTGGTATAGTGGTCTTAGTTTGCATCTGATTATTACAGATAGTGAGTACCTTCTTACTCACCTGCTGCTTAACCTTTTATATCTAAACTGTTAAGATTTCCATTAAGAAAGAATACTGAACTTCGCGAAATGTTTTTTCTGTTTCAACTGGTAGGACCATGTGGTTTTTTTTTTTTTTTTTTTTTGTGGGTACCAGGGTCAACCTCAGGACCTCGCACACCAGCAGGCGCCCCTGCCGCTGGTGAACGATATCACCGGCCCTTTTTTCGTGTGGGTTCCAGGAGTCAAACTCGGGCCCTCGCGCTTGCCAGGCAGGCGCTTATGCCACTTGGCCATCTAACCGGCCCGACCATGTGGTTTTTATCTTTCATTTTGTAAAGGTTATTTATCACACTGATTTATTTGTATATGGTAAGCTAGATTTGCATGTCAGGAATAAATCCTATTAAATTATAATGTATAATGGTTTGGTGTGTTGTTGAATTTGGTTTTCTAATATTTTATCAAGTATTTTGCACTGATATTCATCAGAGATATGATCAACTTGTAGTGTTCTGTGGTGTTTTGTCTAGCTTAGGTATCAAGTTATTGCTGGTTTCATAAAATGTGTTTGGATATATTCTTTCTCTCTGTGTTTTTAGAAGAGTTTAAGAAGTGTGGGAAAGGGCCGGTGAGATAGCTCAGCGGCATAAGCGCCTGCCTGGCAAGCGTGAGGTCCTGAGTTCGACTCCTGATACTCACATATAGAAAAAGGGCCAGTGATATCGCTCAGCGGCATGGGCGCCTGCTGGCGCGTGAGGTCCTGAGGTCGACCCCGGTACCCACAAAAAAAGAAGAAGAAGAAGAAGTGTGGGTAATACTTCTCTTTTTGAATATTTGGTAGAAATGAGCTGTGAAGCCATTTGGTCTTGGTTTTTTCTTTGAATATTTTGAATTATTCTTCAATCTCTTTATTCATTATTGGTCTGGTTAAGTTTTCCATTTATTCTTGATTCTACCTTGATATGTTATGTTTTTCTAGGAACTCATCTATTTCTTCTAGGTAGTTGTACAATTGTCTGGCATGCAAATATTTACAGTAGTTTCGTGTGATTATTTTTATTCCTGAGGTGTTCCTATATATCCCTTTAAGTTCTGATTTTATTTGAGTCCTCATTTTTCTTTTCCTAGGGAATTTTTGATTTTGTTTATTTTTCCAAATAACTAACTATTAGTTTTACTATTTTCTCCCCTCTGGCTTTTTTTTTTTTTTTACTCATTTTATTTGTGTTCTGATCTTTAATATTTCCTTCATTAATTTTGGGTTTAGTTTCTTCTTCTTTTCTCAGTTCCTTGAAGAGTTGTTAGGTTATTCATTTGGGATTTTTCTTCTTTTTTCAATGAAGGCATTTATTACTATAGGCTTTGTTCTTAAATTTTTTTTGCTGTTGGTCCTCTTGGTTTTGATATATTGGGCTTCCATTGTCATTTGCTTCAAGATATTTGCAAATTTCTCTTGTGATTTTTCTCTGACCTATTGGTTGTTTAATTTCCACAATTTTGTGAATTTACCAAGATTCTTCTTGTTATTGATTTCTAATTCCATATTATTCTTCTAGGAATCTACAAGTACTAAGTATGATTTCAAACTTCTTGAATTTCTTACAGCTTGTCTTGTGGCCAAACTTGTAGTGTATCCTAAAGAATGTTCCATGTGCACTAGAAAAGAATATATATTCTGCTGCTGTTGGATGGAAATGTTCATATGTCTGTTAAATATATTTAGTTTAAAGTACAGGACAAGTCAGATATGCTCTACTGCCTCCATGGCAGGAACATCATGGCAGAATGGCATGGTAGAGCGAAACAGCCTAGCATGTGGCAGCTAGGAAGCAGAGCTGGGGACCAGTGCCACAAAGAGGTGAGGGACCAGATGTAGTACCCAGCGTGATGCCTCCATGACCCACCCAGACACATCCAGAAGTGTACTCCACCAATCCACTGGGCAGCACCTAATTCACTTTGGTTAACACAATCAAGCTTAAATGTCATAGTCACATACAAATACTTTAGACTTCTATCCTCTTCCAAATTTATATTTTTGTTTTCACAGTTCACATCTCTCCATCATGTATTCCTTAACAACTTATTGTAGCTATAGATATTTTAGATAATTTTCACTTTATTCTTCATAATAGAGGCTTCTACTTGTCTTTTAGACAAGTAGAGGTAAAATATTTTGTTCCCTTCTTTAGGCAGACAAGCTGAATTTCTGTCTTTCGTGATATTTTGCTATTCCTTTGCTGTATTCTGGCACTCTTTTTTAGATACTGAAATTGAAATGTAATTATTTATTATTTATTTTGGTTCTCTTTTGTATGGAGACCATCATTAGGCACTTTTAGTTGGCCATTTTAACCCTTATCTGGATATATTTTTTATAGGCTTGTATTCTGCTATTATACCCAGTCCTCACATGTGAAGTAGCACTGAGCAAAAAATCTTTTTTATACTTTACTGAGGATTTTAGGTTGTTTCTGATTGTACATATGCTTTACGTAAAGAACAACAAATGCTTTGTTTCCCTCCATGTTATTATTTACTCTCCCTAAAACAGAGTGTAAATCTATAAACCAACCACCTAATAAATACTTACTGAATGCTTAGTTTGTACCAGACGTGCACTAGGTATTGTTCATGGAATGTTTTGGACTGCTTATATAATTCCTTTTTGGATTACACTTTCAAGAACTCAGGTTAGTTGTTTGAACAATTTTCACAAATGGAAGTTACGCACTTGAGTATTGGCGGACAGCCATATTGTTCCACACTCTGTGTGCATGTGGAATAGGTCAGCAATGCAGCTGTTGGCTGAATCTCCACCAGGGTTGCCTAGAATGCTGCCTGAGGAGGAAAATCTGATTTGTTAACTATTTGAGGGAGAAGTAGGGCTGGCAGAAAAGTGTGCGAGTGAGGTCAAACAAATCTGGAGAGGTAAATAAATTGATTTGGATGTAATCGGACTTTTTAATAGCCTTACAACAGAAGTAAGATGCAAATCAGAAATGAACATTTATTGAAGATATATTGTATACCAGGTTATAGGTGATTTTTTTCTTCCCTAATAAGCATGCCAAATTTGCATATATTAGTTAAAAATTTAAAAAGTATACTTACAAAGATTTTTTTAAAGATGAAATTTTCACAGGAGATGCTTCTTTATCCCATTTTTCCATAATCATATTTAACTTAGGCCTTTCAAATCCGTCTAGAATTAATTATTTTTTTCTTGTTAATTTGGAGTTAGATGTCTGAGGCCTAGCTTCCCCTAAAGTTACTATGCTTTGTCATGTGCAGCTAGAGCTGTTTATATACACTGCTATGCTTGCTTACTTTCACTTGTAGGGATCCCATCTCAACTTTGAGAAGTTAACCTGCCTTTCATCTTTTAATGCTTTCCCCCTTTCTGCCTAACGTCCTTTCTTATCAGTGTATAGGGAATTCCTCGTATCCAAGACTGATCTCTCTACGAATATCTTGGCTTTCACCATCTTTGTTTCACCTGTTTAATCAACCAGAGCTCTGCACCTATCACCTGTCTCCTCTCCCTGCTCTACCTTCACCTCTCTTTCTGATAGATTTTTCTGCAATGATGACCTGTGTCGGAAATATCCTTTATTATCTATCTCAGCTCCTTCTTTCTTCATAACCACTTTCTTGCTTCTTCTTGCCAATATAACAAAGCACAAACTGTATCAGATGCTTATATTTTGTTGTCTTGTGTATCAAGAAAGTGGCCATCAGTAGCTTCAGTGAGTTAAGTCTTGATATTTATGGCCATATGATTCATCTTGTAGATGACTGATCCAGAACTGGGCATGTGATACTATTTTATCAATAACAATGAGGAGTGATACTGCAAAGTAGTTTCTTTGCTTCAAAAATGGATAAATAGCAAAAAATTGCTCTCCCCTCTTTTTTATTTTAATATGCATATTGTTTGAGAATTTAGTGTTTGAATTTAATGCAGCTGTCTTATAAGATGGAGAAAGTCCAAAATGAAGGGGATATAATAAAACAGAAAGATGAAGTTTCACATAAAATTTAGGATTGTATTTTTTACTTGTCTGAAGAATATCATTGATTTTGATAGAAATTACATTGAATCTGTAGATTGCATTGGTTAGGACATTTTAACAATATTGATTCAATCTGTGAGCACAGATCTACTCTTTAATTAATTTCAATATTTTATAAATTTCATTATAGAGATCTTTCACCTCTTTAGCAAGTTTATTTATTGCTAGATATTATTTATTTATTTGTAGCTCTTGCAACTAGGATTGCTTTTTTGATTTCTATTTCAGATAATATGGTATTGACATATAGCCATGTTACTGATATTTGCATGTTGATTTTGAATCCTGCAACTTTGTTAAATTCATTTATTAGTTAAAATAATTTTTGTGTGGTCTCTTTGGAGTTTTGTATATATAAAATCATGTCATCTGCACACAGTGAGACTTTGACTTCATCTTTTCCAAATTGAAGTACTTTATTTATTTTTTCTTACCTTGTTTTCTGGTTATGGCACCATGTTGCATAAAGGAGTTGAAGTGGTTATCCTTATGTCATTCCACAACTCAGAGAGAGCTTTCAGCCTTTCACACATGGTATAATATTAGCTGTTGGTTTCTTAGAAATGGCTTTTAATGTTGAGGTACATTCCTCCTATGCCTAATTTGTTCACCAATTCAGAGCAGGAAGCAGTAAACTGCCTGGCTTAAAAATATACTGCAAAGGTATAACAGTCCAAACAACACAGAATTGGAATAAAACAGATAAATAGATTAATGGAACAAAATAGAGAGCCTAGAAATAAACCCACACATCTGTAGCCAATTGGTTTCTGACCAAGATGCTAATGATACGCATTGGAGAAAGGATAGTCTTTTCTGTGAATGGTGCTGGGGAAATGGGATGTCCATGTGCAGAAGAATGAATAAGACCCCTATCTCCAATTATGAAAAAAAAGTTCAAAATGGATTACAGTCTTAAATAGAAGACCTGAAATATAAGACTTAAATGTAAATCTACTGGAAGAAAATACAGAAGAATCTCTTCAGAATATTGGAATTGGGAGGGAGTTTTTGCTCAAGATCACAAAAGCAAAAGAAACAAAAGCAAAAATATGCAAATGGGGTTACATCAAACTAAAAAGCTTCTACAGAGCAAAAGAAACAATCAACAAAGTGCAAAGACAACCTATAGACTGTGAGAAAATATTTGTAAACTATACATCTAACAACTGCTACTAAAACATATAAGAAACACCAAACACCAACTCAATAGCAAAATCACAATCTGATTAAAAAATGAGCAGTGTGGGGATGCAGATATATTTCAGTGGTAGAGGACTTGCCTACCATGTGCGATTGAATCTAAATTTGATCCCCAGTACTATAAAAAGAGAAATAAAATCATAAAAGAGCAATAGACCCAAGTAGAACTTTCTTAAAAGAAGACATGCAAATGACCAACAGGTATACAAAAAAAAAAAAATTAGGCATCACTGATTAACAGGGAAATGCAAACCCAAACCATAATGAAACATCACCTGACCCAATAAGCACGGCTATTTTGTCAAAAAAGCTAAAGATAATGAGTGCTGGCGACAATGTAGAGAAAAATTAGCCCTTATACACTGTTAGTGGGAATGTAAATTAATACAGCTTTATGGAAAACAGTGTGGTGGTACCTTCAAAAATAAAAAATAGAACATCCATGTTATCTAACAATCCTACTAGTAGGTATAGATCCAATGAAAATGACATCAATATGTTGAAGAGACATCTATTTTACCATTTTCTTGGTAGCACTATTCATAATAGGAAAAACATAGAAACACCTTAGGTTTCCATCATCTGATGAATGGATAAAAATATAGTAGATATACACATTAGAATACTATTTAGTCATATAAAAGAATGAAATACTGCTATTTGATACAACAGGCTGTGAATGGGCGATAATTAAGTAAGATAATTTGTTAAGTGAGCACAGGAAGACAAGGACAGATAACACCAAACATGCGCAATCTGAGAAAGGTTGACCCCATAGCAGTTGAGAGTAGAATAGTGTTTACCAGAAACTGGATAGTACAGAAGGCAGTGAGGGGCGGGGGGAGGTGACCGGTGGGTATTAAGTTTTAGTTAGACAGAAGCAAGATGTTCTAGTGTGCTGTTGCATGGTAGGATGAATATAGAGAGCGAAATATATTTTGAATTTCAAAAAGCTAGAAAGGATTTTGAACATTTTCACCATTCAGAAATGATAAAAGTTTTGAGTTAGATATGTTTAGCCTTATTTAAACATTACATGTATAAACATGTATTGAAATATATTGTTATCCTAATTAGTATACATAACTTTTGCTTAATTTTAAAAGACCCCAAATCTGTGATACTATTTAATACTGAGTTTCAAAATCCTGAATCTGCCCTATACAGAAGGTATTGATTGGTTAGATAATAATTAGCCTTATTTTCTAACAGCCAGCTTTATATCATCTTTTCTCCTCTTATGCCAAATCAGTTTGTCATCTGCCCCACATGTTTTCTGAAGCTGTTCTCAGTAAAGTCACATAACCACATAACCATTCAATTGATACTACAGCCTGAAGGTTTTCAATTCTTATCTCCTCTCCATTTCATCTTTGACCTACCTCTGCATGAAATATATTGTCCTTCCTTGGAATCACTTAAGGAGATTCATTCTGGTTTAATATCTGTCTTTCTGGTCATTTCTCTGACTCCTCTAAGAACTGTTTTGAAATGTTTCAAGCAAACTAACAATGTAACAAATATTGTAACAGACACCTGTGTTCTCACCACCAAATGTAGGAAATTTTAACATCTAGTCATGTTTATTTGGTTTGGCTCTCTTTGGATTTAGTCTTTTTTTCTTCATCTGTCTTTAAAATTGTCTTCTTCATAGTTCTTCCTCTTCTTCTTCTTCCTTTTCTTCTTCTCCTTTTTCTCCTTCTTCTTCTCCTTCTTCTCCTCCTTCTCCTCTTTCTTCTCCTCCCTCTCCCCCTCCTCCTCAAATGCCTTCTCAGAAAATTGTATCCAGACTCATGGCTTTACATACATTTCTCCATATGAGACTGCCTCCTGATTTCAAAGCCCATGGGTCTTAGACGTCTCCATGTAAAAACTCCACAGATACCTTAAATACATACTGTATGTACCTAAGTCTAGTTGTTTGGTCCACTGTAGTTCAGCAATAGAACAGTTCTCTCTCAGGAGAGTGACCCTGGAAGGTCTATTTTCTTCTTTCAAAACTCCAGAAACTTCTCAATGACTCTCTTTGGAAGAATACATGTAAGCTCTCTCCAGCATGGCTGTCTGCCTCAAACACTTAGAAAGATTGTCTTATGCTAGATCCTCAATCAATTCGAGCTCTTTATCTCACTTTGAATGAGCTGATCAAAGTGAGGAGATTTATCATCACAAAATAACCCTTTTCTGACTGAAGACAATGAATATTTTAATCTACCAGAATCACCTTCATTAGTTAGCTTTTAGGAGAGTGACTTCTCAAGCTTCTCCTAGGGACTATAGTAGCAGCACTATGTTGCTTGATTCACACTATAGTCTTCACTCGTGCATTTCATCGATGTTTATTGGAAGTTTACCACATATCAGTAGGCACTGTTATGGGTGATGGAGATGTGGCAATGATCCATAACAATATGTACGTGTGTGAAAAGTATTTATATGTGTGTCTGTATGCGTTTGTGTGTGATTATGAAGTGAGACGTCTTCTGAGTGGAAATAATATATGTAAAGGCCCTGTAAAAAGACTATTTTTATTCCTTCTTTCACTTAGAATTCTCAAAGAATATATTTGGGCATTCAAGTCTTGTGAGTTCTCTGAATGAAAAAAGTGCTGTGGTCCAGTAAGTGCAAATACATGTTAACCTCTTCAATTTGGGAATTCACAAGGCAATTTAGCCTACTAAAGATTGAAATATTATGGAATAAAGAAACGTTTTTATCTTTGTTTGACCAAACATGTCTACATGTTCCAAATTTATTTTACCATGAAACATTTTCTGCGGTAATGGTTATTTACCTGGAGTATACCTAATACTATAAAACAAAGAAACAAAGAAACCCCCCAACAAAACAACAGCAACAACAGACCAAACAACCCTCTGGACTATATTCCTCCAGAGTTCATTGATTGCCTAGCTCAGTGTGATAGGCAGAGATTGTGACAGTGTCTTCAGACATTAGAAAAATCAGTTAGAGCTGTCTGCTGTATCACACAAAACTCGGGTATCTGATAATAACCTTAATAACCAATGGTTTCAGCATAAATTACTCCAAGATATCCTGCTCCTGAAACACACAGGCAAGTCTATTCCCTCCTGCTTTGGTCAGAAAATCTAGTCTGCACCAAGTGCTAGTAACAATTTTCTGAGAGGACCAGATAGTAAATGTTTTAGTCTTCTGGACAACATCAACCCCATTGTAATTACTCAGCTCTGCTATCATAGTGTGGAAGTAGCCATGGACAACAGGTAAATGGGTACTATGTGAATGAGCATAACTGAATTCCAATAAAAATATATTTTAAAAAAGGCAACCCACATTGAGGCCATAGTTTGCTAACTCTAGATACAGACCATTCCTGAAAGTCATTCTGAGTGACATCCTTTTACTTTAGGTGGTCACTTGCATTGCAATTACAGGTTCCTACTATAGCTTTATACATTATAATACATGATCACTTTCTTCTTGAACAGCAATGAACAGGCTGTGAATGATTTCACAAAGGTTAAGAAAAAAGGGTTTTTTTGGTGCCAAAATTCCCTCTTGTTATGTCTGTACAGAACAATCAACTTTGTGGTAATAAGATGTGGTTGGATTAATATGTTGCTTTCATGTTAGCTGAACATCTTTGGCCTTTCCAGAACAGGTCTCAGTGTATTGATTATAAGCCATAATCTTACAATGGCCTTGTATTTTCTTCAATTTTCAGGCTGTAGAGTCTAGGCACAAAGCTGATCCCTGTCTCAATACAGTCATTCAAAGTGAAAACAAAACAAAACACTTCATTGAAGCCAATACGTACATATCATTGTATAGTAACTTCACTCTCTTACTGAAACCCTAGGAACAACTCCTTGCAGCACTTACTTAGTGCCTTACCTATAATGTGTAGGGAGTAAGAGGAAAAAGAAGACCAAAATTTCAAGGAAGAAATTATAAATATTTCCAGCAACAGTTGCTAGTACATTACTAATTGCTAAACCCAATGGGTGATATTTACTGTATTTGAATTATTTGCAAAATCTAACAATGTTGAAGCTGTCTTCTTTCCTTGATTATGTTTTTTCCTTCTGTGTCTTCTCATTCTCATTTAGGGTTCCTCTTCTCAACTCATAAAAGTTGTGACTTGAAAGAGTTTACTCTTGTGCTGGACTCCTCCCTTGTCTTTCAGGTAACTGGCTGCCATAGGTTGAGCAGCTTTCCTACACCAGGCCCTCTACCATACTGTTTCGCCTTAGAGCTAAAAAACCATGACTGAACCTCCCAAAACCAAGAGGCAAAATAAATCTTTCCTCCTTTAAGTTACGCATGTCCAGTATTTTGTCCAGAGATGAGAAAGTAACTCATAGCAGTCATAGCATTATTTTCTGAATATATCATATTACTTAATTAGCTTTTGGTCACTTTTATATTTATAACAATTGTTTAATATATGAAGGATTGATATATATTAAATGTTTTATATATATATATATATATATATATATATATGTAAAAGTATAATTGAAAAATATATGAGAATTTCCTAAACTAAACCAACTGTTAATTTTCTTCTTACAAATTACTCCTGGACATGGACATTTAATATTTGATGTGTTCACTCAGCCAAGATCCACTAGAATATTGGTGCACTTGAACAGGAGAAGGGACCTAATGTTGATAGTATTTTATTGCAATGAGGAAAAAATGATCAATTTAACATTTCTGAGATTAATCACTATTTTCTTGGGGTTAAAAGGTCATCAGTGTGGGGCGTGGTGGTGTATGCCTGTAATCCCAGCACTCAGGAGGCTGAAGCAGGAGGATCACTGTGAGTTCGAGGCCAGCCTGGGTTAAAAAGTGAGTTGAAAGCCAGCCTGAACTGCATAGTGAGACCCAGTCTCAAAAAGACAAAAAAAAAAAAAAAGTCATCATTGAGTGTCTGCATTTTAATTTTCATATAGTACTTCATATAATAATACTTAATATATGTAACAATAAAGCTGTAGATTTAAATAAATTTTGAAAGTACATTAGACTCTAAATTTAATCTACTTTAAAATTGTTGTAAATTCTGAAATGAATCCTTGATGTTGCCACATAAATTATCAAAATAAAAAATTAAAAAATGGTGATGAAAGAAGTGACACTCCATTCTCATACCTCAAGCACGACATAAAGTTAAGGAGTTTTGGTAATTACCCATTGTGGCTCCAAATCTGAGTGCTTTAGGGCCAGTTAATTTAACTTAAAGCTCTTCCCTCCTACATCCTATATTTTAACCCCCAACCAAGATTCACTTGTGTCTAAGTTACTTCTTAATATTAATGAAGCAACTAAAATAACAGAGTACCTGGTATGCTGTCTTTATTTTCCTTATATAGTCAGCAGTATAAGTGAAGTTAACATCATTATTAAATGAGATCTGATATACAATAAAATGTGTACCATTAACAGTATCATTTATATTGTTATTGTTAATTTAGATTTTCTTCATTCATTAATTTGAGACAACCTTATCGTACCTGAGAACACTTCAAGAACTGTCAAACTTTTCTTCTGCCTTCTTTTGAAAGGTCAAAAATAGCTGTGTCACCTAAAATTCAAATGTAATTTGAGATTTACAGAGATTGTATGCCAATCTTTCAGTAACTTAGAAGTGATGTGGTATCTAACCCTTAGTGGTCCCAAGAGACATTCAGATAGATGTGAAGGTAAATACAAAAATATATCCCATCATATACACTGCTGGTCTGCTTTTCTTTTCTTTTCTTTTATTTCTTTTTTTTCTTTCTTGTGTTTTCGAATTATATTTTTGAACTTTCCCTTGATTTTAAGAAAACATTTCTCATAGCCTCCTAACATCAACTTGGTATTCTTATTTAAAGCTTACCACACGTGATATATACTTGGATCATTAAACTGAAGGACTTGTACAGTCATGATTTTTAATGAAGCATGTTTGAATAATTATGCTAATTTACAAAGCACTAGAATCAAATCAAGTGATCAAAGTTTTCATGATTGCTATCATGTGTTCCTAATCCCCCCCTGTGCCACCTTCACAATTTGTGGCATGTAGAAGCCTTTCTGAGGAATATGTTGAAAATGGGTATTAATCAATACTGCACATTAGAAAATTTTTATGAAGAGCATAATGAAATTTATGTTATGTATTTATAATGGACTATATGTGACTGTGAAAGTAATATTGTTCTGCCACACTCTTGCCTAAATACTGCCTACAGTCAATACTGCATTCTGCCTAGACAGAAAGCTGAATTTTTATCTGTTAAATGTGTGAGCTTGGGGCAGTGATGTGTCTGAAGTGGTTTAAATCTAAAATGTGATGTGCTGCAAAGAGAGTTGATTGACATCTTTGTTTATTGAAAAGTATTACATGAACAACAAAATACAGGCAGAGGCGGAACACTCCATTGCAAAATGCAGCTATGTTATTTTTCAATCCTGTGTGCTCTGCCCCTTTGAAGCTTGTCTGATGTAATAAAGCCAGAGGATATAAAACAAACAAGAATCTTCTTGATTCTACACAAAAGAATTTAGACAAAGATGACTTGTTTTTTAGCTTGGGGTAAAATATTTTCTACTACATTTTCCCTGCCCTGACATTCTATAAGGATAATTATTTCTGCAAAATTGTTACATTTTAATATTGTTCTCTTATATTTATTAATTTGAATATAAATTCAAAATTATTTAACAAGAAAACAAATTGGAAAGGGTTAAATATTTTTATGTTTCTTCTATAAATGAGAAAAAGAACGCTAATGACACTAATCTTAAAGCACTACAAATGCAGAATGAGAAATTAAGTTCCCTTTAAATTTTATGTTAGAATAATTATCCCCCTCAATGCAATTTGCCATGTTTTATTAAAGCTTTATTATGTCAAGGTAAATAGAGGTTAATGCCACTGTTACTTCTTCCAATGAAGTATTATCTTTAATCTTGGTTTAATAAAATAGTGGTAAATTGCACAGTAGGGGTAATCACTATGGGCTAATTTAGAGAGTAATAAAATCCTTTACCAGTATATACTGTACTTAAAAATTGAAGTGGTCTTAAGAAAACACAAATTGCAATGTAACATGGAGGAAGTTTAGAATATTGCTATTCATGATTTTAATTACTTATTTAATTAAGTAGATGTTTATTGAGTACCTACTATGTGTAAGGCATTGTTCTGCCTCTACCAAGAGTATAAAACTTATAAACATGGACTTTATCCCTAAAAAGGTTATGATTAAATACTTAGACAAATATTAAAAAACATAACTGGTTATAAAGCTGCAATGCAGAGATACTAATATCTCTGTCATGGATGATCAGAAGACACAAAGGTCACTTTAGGTGGGGATTAAAAAGGGACCATCTGAACTGTCTCTTGAAAAATGATATAAAATGGACAGGTGTCAGTAGAATGGGAAAGATATTTTACATAAGAAATGGAAACAGTGAAGGATTGGGATCAAAGCTTAGTAGATGTTCAGTCAATACTGTCTTGCCTGGTTTAATCTTTAGCAGGAAATAAATTCACTACATAAGTTATATATATAATATATGTATATATTTATATGCATATATTTATGTATATATACATATATACATACACATGCACATAGTAATATATACCACATTCACTGAAGTAGTATACTGTAAACATTATTAAACATATGCAAAATAGAAATAGGATTTTTTTAAAAAGTGAAAATCCTAATATTTTCATTCATCCTTTAATAAGTTATCTCACAGGAAAATATTCCTGCTCTTTGAAGACTATTGCTAAAGCATCAGTTGTACAAATATAAAAGAACTATAATATAAAAGAGCAGGAAGAAAAAAATACAAGCTTCAAAAGTGAGATTTATTTGTGAGAAAGGTCATGGAAACTAAGAATTTGTGCCTGGAGTGTTGGATAATAAAGTATTATTAATAGAAAGGCATAAAATAGGGAAAATTGGGAGTAGAAAAGTTAAACTCTGTATAGAATGTATTATGATGGAGTTTCTGGTGGCAAACAATTGGAAATAAACATGTGACACTCAGGAAATGGTTACTTACTGTTTTGATTGTTTAGATATACTGGTTAGCCAAAAAAAGTAAATTAATATTTTTAAAAATAACTATGCAAAGATATGCATTCATTAAAGTGAAGTGAATAGCTATTCAAGTTATTTTCAGCTTACCAAAGAAAACAAGTTGGATGAAAACTTTTGGAATCATTACACGTGTAATGGAGAATCGAAGACTTCACATGGATCACTGTCATCCAATAAGTGACATACTAAACTAGTTTCAAACCCTCACTGGAGTGGGATCCCAGTCCCATAATTTTGAACTATCAGTTGAAAGTATGTAGTTTTGCTTTCTTGTGTATGCTGCCAATTTTAAATGAACCTAGATTCAATGAAAGAAACAAAGAGTTTGCTACCTCCTTTGATAAATCAGTTTTTGAAAGTGGAATATGAAAAAGGATGGAACTTATACATAAGGTATATGAACAATGTACAAAATATCCTCCCTGCCTTACTTTCTTCACAGTCATTCTATCCTGTTCCAATTTCATCATTTTTTTTCTTCATGAAAAATCTTGCAAGTCTTTTAGCTTGGGGAATATTCTTCTCACTGGCTTCAAGTAATCCCTTTCCCAATTCCGAAATTATTGTTGCCCTAAAGTCTACAGGCTTTGTCTGAAGCATGACAGTGGTGATTGGTGTGATCAGATTTTTCACAAAATATTAACTGCTCATGCTTCCTTTTAGATGAGCCTGAAGAACATTACCATTGTCACCTGTAACAAAAGATGTTTCAACCCTGCTGCTCTGGTGAAATGGCATTCCTTACCACTGAGCTCCTTGTGCTACTGAAAAACAAATCTAATTTCAAGACCTCACACCATGGAAATCTAAACAACACTTGGCTCTACTTTTCCTTTCTGAAGTCTAAGAGAGAGTTTATAGCTCTTTCAGCCCAAAACTGTGTATAGTCAGTCTCAGAGAGTGAAAGACAAGCAGTCCTTAGAGGGACTTAGAAAATTCCTGTAGAATTATTCAGGAATGAGCACAAAGGATACAGAAAATCAAATATAAATGGTGTTCCCCTTTAATTTTCCTGTGGGTTGTATTCTAAAGCAAGCAATTGTACACTGGATGACTTTTGTGGATGATGAGCTGTTTCCTTCTGTCTTTCACAAGCCCCTGTGACAGGAGTATATAAAGCTTTGAGTGAAGATCTGAAGCTGTTATTAAAATGGAAATATTCAAAGCAGACAGGAATCTGTGAGAGTCTGTTCGGGTGACACATTCACATATTTGAAAGGATATTAAAGCTTAACATAGAGGGGAAATAATTTTAATGGCAAAATATGGAGTTGCTTAACAGAATTATGCCTAGAACTCTATGTATTATATCTAAAATACGTCTAATAGTACTTAGCATGAAGCTGCATGCTGGTCTGAGTGCTGTTACAGTTTTACATTTTCTTGTTAGAGCTTTTGGTGTTTTTAAGTACAAAAATTTTGTTCTGATTTGTTCTTTTGTAGAGTAAATCCATAGTGTGTCTCACCCTGTCTTGGGACTTAAATATGTACTATGTTATACTATATTTGAATCAGTATGTAAAGTTATTTTTCTACAACAAATGATGAAAGTGTCCCTTACATTGGTGATTGGAGTGGAGAGGTCATCTTAACCCAGGATATAGTGCAGGTCATGACTTAGAAGTTGGATATAAATTATATCAGCACCAAGAAAGACTGCATGTTTATTTCATGGGAGAGCTGCCCCCATTCATATATAAAAAATGGAATCCATTCAGTAAATAGATTTTTCTCAAACAGTAACACAGGCCAAAGTGTCCAAAGCCAACAGTGTGATCATGGTGTTTTGTAGCCTACCTGAGTCACTATTAGGTTGTATTCATGACTTTTCTAAATATTGTTTGGTAAAGGAGGGTAGTTTTGATTATTTTCATACTTTAAGATACCACGCCAAATCAAACATTATAGATCATTCCATAAAGACAAAATGGTAGAAAAACTCTGAAATGATTGTTCTAGTTTTGTTTTAAGATAGTATATAGTCAAACAGAATAAAAACTAAGATGTTTTCCCTTGATGATTTCACGGTTCATCTGAGGATATGAAAGTTATGCTGCAACAAGATGAAGATTTAAAATACCACATATGAAGCAGTGCTAAATACCATAGATATGAAAATCAAAACTTAAAAAAAAAGATACAAGGCAAAAGAAGGGTCAGAGTTGGAGAGATTACAATATGGTATTTGAGTAATTATCCAATGAAATCAGAAAAAATATTTTCTTATAATTATATTAGTTCTACTATGACTTTAGAAACTTCAACACTTAAAACTTACAAAATAAATGAGTAACATTTAGATTGCTTCAGATTGCTTTAGATTGTCACACTATATTAACCACAAGGTGAGCTCTGGTGTATTTCTCAAGTAAATATCACTTACTCAAGATTATTGTATAAAATTATATTGTAGTTTGGAAAAGATCAATTATAAAGCACAGATGCACAAACTAGGCTTACCAAAAGGAAAGCTGGGGGAGAAGCAGGGTATAAATTCACATTTTTCAACATATTCCAAATAATGGCCCAAAATGAAGTATGAAATATTTGTAGTACCTATAGTAGACTTTGTCAGCTTATTCATTTGTTACTTAAGTCATGGAGAAAAAGGTTTGCTTCTCATGGTCAAATAAAGAGTGTTTAAGATGTTTCATTTTGAAATGAAGGATGTAAATGATTGAGAATTATTCTTGTAATGTTGAGTTTGTATCTTCCCAGCACTTTTCTCTATTGTTAGTCTTATTATGCCCTTTCAATTAGATGATCTTTTTGTTGACTTCATTTTATAAAGATAGTACAGTATAGCGTAATTAAGTTCTTATGCTTTATAATGTCATAGAATAGATGTAAATCCTGAGGTTTTCTAGTTGAATTTGCATACATTTATAACTCTGATTCCAACTTTGTTAACCGTGACAGGAGTAATAGTAACTATCTATATCCTGGAGTTTTTGTAAGGATTAAATGGGGAAAAATACTATGATATATATATATATATATATATATATATATATATATATATACTATGATATTTATTATATATAAAATACTATGGTATCATTGTATTTTTAGTATTTTTATCATAGTATTATCATAGTGTTTTTGTTTTGTTGCAAAAGGAAAAAGAAGCAGCCAAAATAGGCAGTATGCATAGTACAGGAATCACAGAAAGAACAGATCAAATCTAAAATATAACATAACTATAAATGGACTACACTCTCCAGTTAAAGAACAATATTTTCAGACTGTTAAAATCTAGCTATATGCTAATATCTATTTGATATGTTTAGAAGAGACACATTGGAGATTTATGAATTGATAAATATGCAATTCAAAGGAGGGCAAAAACATACCAGGTAAAATCTAAACCCATGAGGACTGGTATAATAATATTAATTTCAGACAAGAATGGATAGAAAAAATTCCCCACAAGAACAGTTCAAAGCATTGTTCCATGATGACAAGTTTTCAAACACAAGCAAACAATAATTCTATTTTTATGTACTTAATAATATAACCTTCCTCAAAATATTAAAGGAAAATGTGGCAGAAGTAAACATCAAATTGACAAGGCTACATTATTATTGAGTAATTTAAAATAATTAAGAACCAAATGCTAAATCAGTCAGATAAAATATTGAATAGTCCAAATTAAACTATTAAATATTGAATAGTCCAAATTCAACCTAATATACTTATTTGAGGTACTTCACCCAGGAATTGTGATGCATTTTTTTAAACATATCTAGAACATTATGAGAATTAACTACTATGGACTAACCCATAAAACTAACCTTGACAAATTTCAAAGATTTATGACAAAGGTCCACACTCCAATTATAATTAATTTTTGCTAATTAACAACAAAACTACTAAACATTTAGATATTAAAAAATTAATCTCCAAATAATTTATAATTGACAGTATAATTTTGAAAATACTACATATCAATACTTTTGTGATGCAGCTAAAATGGATTTTAGACAGAAATGTATAGTCCTACCTGCTTACATTAGGAATGAATAAAAGTCTGAACTTCCAATTTAAGCAGTTAGAAAAAAATACAATGGAAAAAGAATTGCTACAGGAATAGGAAATTAGTGTTATGGAAAATATTTATTAGAGGGGTCCATAAGCCTTTTAAAAATAATTAAGCAGGAAAAATTCTAGAAAAAAATTAATCCAAAAAGAAAGAATATGAAGGTGATATAACTATAGGTATAGAATATATTAATCGTAGAGTAAGATACTAATAAATAATTTTATGTCAATAAACTTTCAAATATATGAAATGGACAAATCACTAAAAATACAATTATCAGAACTAATTGAGAAATTAGCACGAGAAAGGAAAACAATAAGCAGATTACTCCTGAAAATAGGTGCAAAAATCCAAAGCACATTGTTATGGTTTACATCTGGATATCTCCCCAAAGTGTCATGTTCTCATAAGCAGGGCTTTTGGTAGAGAAGATTGGCTTATGGGGCTCTATAGCTGCCTTGCTGTTAGGAGGAGTTGTCTGGTCAGAAGAGGTGGGCCTTTAGGGGTGTGAACTGGAAGGGTGTATTTCCCTTCCTACTCCTCCCTTCACTGTGTGCTTCCTGGCTGCCATGACGTGAGCAGTTTTCCTCCACCATGCCCCTCTGCCATGCTATTTCTACTTTGGAGCTGGGTGATAATGGATTGAAATATGAATCAAAATAAACCTCTTTTCCTTTAAGTTGTTGGTGTCAGATATTTTGTTCCAGTGACAAGAAAAGTGAATAAGACATAAACCAAATCCGATAATTTATAAAAGTCATCCATTAAAATTATTTTGGAGTTGTCCAAGAAATATATACTTATTTAACCTTAGGAAATGAACACTATGGTTAAAACATAAACAGACAAAAGGAGATAAGTCACAGGATCATATCTTCCAATACAGGAGAAGTATTTGGTAAAATTCAACAGCATAGAAACTTAGCAAATTACAAATAAAATGAACTTCCTAAAGCTGATTCCAAATATCTATATATGCTCAAAGCAAATATTATGTTTGCTTAATGAGAAAATATTAAAAACATTGTCTTTAAGATCAAGAAAATATAAGAATCTTTTCTATACCAAATAAAATACATTTTTTCCCATAGCAGTGTAGGATTTTCCTTAAGTACTGTATGTTAAAACCAGGGGGTGAATGGGGAATAAGAACCATTCTGAGCATTAGAGACCAGCTGTTGACTCTAACATCTAATGACAAGTAACATTTCATGATACGATGATGTTGATGCTAATTATAGCCATCGTTACAACGATGGCTTTATTCAACAGTTTCAAATGATTAATTTAGAATATATTAATGTATTCTTCAGAAATATTTTGTGTGCTTGCCATGTGCTAAGAAATGAGAAATTACTTCCCAATAATCAGAACAGTAGGTGTTGTAAAGCAGTAAATTCATTTTTGCTCTTCCTTTTTCATAGGCTGTTTCAAATATCTTATCTCTAAAATAGTTTTATTTTCTTCCATTTACCAAAGTAATATATGGGGCTACATTTTAATCAGACCAGATAAGAAAAGCCAAAAGGCAAACTTAGAATGTCTTAAATAACTTTTTCCAGTGAGGACTAGAGACCAGTTAGTCCTAATTCCAAACAGGGTAAAATAGTTAACTTATATAATATCTGCTTTCTAACAGGTTTAAAAAAGCATTTGATTATGAAAATTATTGTAGTAATGCAATGCAAGGGCAACTACTGAGTTTTTTCAATTAATCATAATATGTCTTTGATTCACCTTTCTGGAAATAGCTATAAAATTCTTCGGTCAGGTGAAACAGTGTTATACAAGTCTTTCTTTCATTCACTTTAATTTTCTAGCTTATATATGTGCATTGCATTTCATCTTAGGAAAATCACTCCAGTGTGTCCTCTTATTGATCTTGGCCATCTATCGTTTTCATCTCCCTATTTACCATAAACTGTACTACAATTTAGTCTCTTGAAGCTCCTCCTGTGATGTTTGTTTTATTGTAAACTTCGGGTTTTTTTTTTCATTTTAAATAGACTTATTTGTTTGAGCAGTTTCTAGGTTCACAATAAAATTGAGTAAAATGTAGTTTTATTTACATCCAGCCCTTTCACTTACACACACATGCACATATACACAGCCCTGTCTGCTATCACTTCCTGTACCAGAGTGGTACATCTGTTACAACCGAGGAATCTATTTTGACCTATAATAACCTCATTATTACCCGAAGTCCATAATTTCTATTAAGATAGATTCTTAGTGCTATACTTTCTGGTTTTGACAAATGTATAGTGATATAACCACTATAGAAATGTTGTAACCATCCTAAATTTTTGGAATCTGGAAAAAATAATTGAACAGGACATACAGAAATAGAAGTGAAAGCACAGATTTATTAGCAGAGATATATTCCTCAGGGTGGGACCAGGCCAGTGAAAAGAGCTCATGGCCCTGAAGACACCAGGTGCCAGAGCCTACACGTGGTACTTACTGGGAGGGTATAGCTCTTTGAACTGCATTCTTTTCCTAGGGGCCTTGGAGAGACTGCCATGCTGACCAAAGCCCATGGCACGGGTGGTGGTAGTGGTGTCAAAACCACAATGTAAATGAGATTATAATTAATTATAATTGAGATGGGGTCATATTTGGTTGTTTAAGACACTCTATTGTATGTGTGTTCCCAGGCATGGCTTAGTTGTTAGAAGTGGGTACTCTTTGTAGTTTTTAGAGAGCTTATTGTGGGCCCTACGGAAGCGTCTAGTGCATGTGCCCCCTTGTCTTTAGTGGCTGTGGTCTAGCTGTTAGAACTAGTCACTCTCTGCAGTTGTTGGATAGCAGGCTTCCTCTTCTATTGTGGCCCTTCACACACCATCCTTCCAGGAATTTATCCTTTCTACCTCAAAAGTGTCATACGGAATAGTTTCCCAGCCCTAAAATCCTCTGTGATCCACTTGTACATCTCTCCATCTCCCAACTCCTGGTAGCCACAGACAGCTCTTTACTGCCTCTACAGTTTTGCCATTTCCAGAATTAATGGTATGTAGCCTTTTTAGATTGGTATTGTTCACTTAAACATTTAAGGTTTCTTCATGTCTTTTCATGGCTTCATAACACACTTCATTTTAGTACTGAACAATGTTTTCTGGATATACTACAGTTTATCTCTTCACCTACTGAAGAACATCTCGTTTGTTCCCAAATTTTGGCAATTGTGAATAAAGTGGCTATGAACACATCTGTGTATGATTTATGTAGATATAAGTTTCCAACTCCTATGGGTAAATGCCAAGGAATGCAATTGCTGGACTGTATAGTAAGAATAGATTTAGTTATAGAAGAAACTGCCAAGCTATTTTTCAAAGTGACTGTACCATTTTGCATTCACAACAATAATGAATGAAAGTTCCTATTGGTCTTCATCCTTACTAGATTTTAGTCCCATCAGTATTCTGGATTTTGGCTATAGTGGTAAGTCATTGTTCTTTAATTCACATTTCTCTAATAATATTATGTAGAGAATTTTATCATATGCCATATATGTTCAGATCTTTGCCCATTTTTAAAAATTTTGTTTTAAACTGATACACAAAAGCATAAATTTTGTATATATGAGTGGAGTACTCTAATGTTTTGCTACATGTATACATTGTATAATGTTTATATCAGGTTAAACATCTGTCTTTCAAAAGAGTTATTTCTTTACTGTGGAAACTTTCAAAATCTATCTACCTTTTCAGAATGTACAGTATAGAAGTGCAATCTATAGTCACCATGCTATAAAATGTAGCAAACCAGAGCTTCTTGATCCTCTCTAACTATAATTTAATACTCACTGATCAACCTTTCCCCATCTCTCACCAACCCTTGCTGTCCCTAGCCTCTGGTAACCACCATTCTACTTTCAACTTCCAAGAGATCAACTTTTTAAGATTATTATGTATGAGTGAAGTCATGTTGTATTTATATTTCTGTGTCTGTCTTATCTCAGCATAATAATCTTCAGTTACATGCATGATGGCTAACAATGACAAGATTTTATTTTTATGGCTTAGTAGTATTTCACTGTGTTTATATATCATGTTTTCATTATCCATTTACCAGTTGACCAACATTTATTTAGTCTTTGATTTTTTTCATCATAGTTTTGTAGTTTTCCTCATATACATCTATCTCTATTTTATTTTATTTAAGTATCCCCTCTTTTGGGTGCCAATGTAAATGGTATTGTGTTTTTCATCTCAAATTTCACTTCATTGTGGATATATAGGAAAGCGATAGACATTTGTATGTTAACCTTGTTTTGCCACCATACTATAACCTATGATTAGTTCTAGTTTTTTTTTTAGACTCTTTAGGATTATCATCATGTAGATTTTTATTTCTTCCTTCCCAATTTGTGTATCTTTCCCCCCTTTTCTCATCTTATTCCATTAGTTAGTAGTTATAGTATGATGTCGAAAAGGATTGGTAAGGAACTTCATTGTCTTTTGACAATTTGGATTGTTGTAGCTGTTCTACATGTAGCTGAAGAAATTTCCCAGTCTTCCTCTTTTGCTGATCTCTGTAGGTTTTTAATGTGCAGTATTTGTGAACTTACAGGTTTCATGATGGGCTTCAGATTGTTATCCACTAAAATTTTATGTGCACATGTATTCTCCCATTTAGAAGATGAGATTTTCTACATGAGCTCTATTTAACCAAAATTTTAAGAATACTATTTATGCTATTTATCATGATTTCCAATTTAACTTTTTGAATCTAGCACTTCCTTAGAAGTACTGTAACACAATAAGAGAGTCAGGAGGAACCATATCCTTATATCTATTTAGTTACTTAAGACTTTACCTTATCTCTGTCAATTTCACTTCAGACCCCTTTGTGTCAAGGGAGAGCTATGAGGCACAAATATTGTGTTTTAAAAATATTTGTTATGGCTTTTGCCTAGATGTCTCCCCAAAGCCTCATGCTGTTATAGGATTTTTTTGGAGGTGGCTGAATTTAGAGTGTGTGATTGATTTGTGGTGCAATGCTGGGATTAAGGGTGCTGGGATTAAGGGTGGGTAATTGCTGGATCAGCCCACTGATTGGATTGGTACTGCTCTAATCCCAGTAGATTGGGTACAATATAAGGGACAGAAAGAGGCTCGTGTTCCCTTTTTGCTCTTGTTGCTTTTACTATCTTCTGCCACCATTAACTGTTGCTCCTCTGCCATGCCACTCTGCCTTGGAGCCAGCTGATTATGTACTGAAACCTCTACAAACTGTGGGCTACATAAACCTTTCCCCCTTTACCTTTGTGTGTCCGGTATTTTGTCTCAGCAACAAGAGGAAAGTAACTAAGACAATATTCCACATTTCTTTTACTTGGTAACCACCTAATTTTGGTATTTGTTAGTGAAATTGTCAATCTGGATCTAGTTGATGAGTGTTTCTGTTTCTCTCTGTCTCTCTCTGTCTCACATGTAGAAAATAATCATAGAGAACAAGCTATATAGCATGAATTATTTCAGGGATTAGATCGATATGTTTCCTTCTACTAAATTTATATTTGGGCACTCATGCTATTTTATATTATGAATTTATTTCACAAAAATTTTACAGCTTGCTCATAAAAGTGATTTATGTTTTATAGATATGTTACAATTTAAAAATTCCTACCTGATATTTGTGTCAAATCATCTCATTAATTATTATTTAGCTCTAATTCTCCAGCTATACCCTCACTTTCCCTAATACTCTTGAGAGTATCTGTTAACTTTTTAGTGAGATTCTGCATGGTAATTGCTAGTAACTTATAAGTTATAATTACTAGAAATTATATAGTTCACATTCTATTTCCTCTACTGGCCTCCCTATTTATCCCTCTCTGAGGATGGTAGATTTTAGGAATGATGGGGAAGCTTCAGTTTGCCTTCCATGTGAAAGCCAGTAGGGCGGAAGGAATGCCTCCCACCTGTTTGAGAAGTAGCAGAGTAATGGTGT
The DNA here is from genome assembly GCA_028451465.1 of Erethizon dorsatum. Taxonomy (NCBI): domain Eukaryota; kingdom Metazoa; phylum Chordata; class Mammalia; order Rodentia; family Erethizontidae; genus Erethizon; species Erethizon dorsatum. The sequence continues at coordinate 101,922,781 of CM051823.1, read as the reverse complement.
ACAATGGTAAAACATACTAAATGGAATTCCTGCTTGTAGTCTTCAACTTCAATTTTTTGTTTTCTGTAATGCTACATGATAAATATACTCAAGGCCTAAATACACTTTCTTCATATTTTTCACTGACTCTCTCAGTCAGAAATCCCCCATTCCTTACCCCGAATTTCAACAGTCTCCACATTCCCTGGTCTGTAAGCTCTGAATGTCTTGAAATGATTATGCTTCGCCATGCTGTTATTTATGCTCTTTCCTCTGCTTTGGACATAGAGACCACTGCAGAGATAGATGACTAACAAACTCTTGGGCCCTTAACCTGTTATTCACTAAGAGCATGATTTGAATGTTCAAGTGGTTTTTGCTAAAATCAAAATAAAAAACTAAATAAAAAAACCATGGGGGCCGGTGAGATGGCTCAGCAGCATGAGCACCTGCCTGGAAAGCGCGAGGGCCCGAGTTCGACTCCCGGAACCCACATACGAAAAAGGGGCCGGTGATATCGCTCAGCGGCACGGGCGCCTCCTGGCGCGTGAGGTCCTGAGGTCGACCCCCGGTACCCACCAAAAAAAAAAAAACAAAAAAACCATGAACCTTCATTTGGGCCTACAAATGCCTAATAGGTAACTAAAAGCAGAACAAAGCTTGACCTTCATTTTACATCTTTTACTTTAAAACTTTGGGTCAGATACCTTCTCAGCTCTGTAAATAACCCTGTTGATCATTTAGGGAGCATCTGTCTAAAAGTTGATAAAACGAGGTTGATTAGCATTTACATAACCTAACCATATCATCCTCCTTCAAGACTGAGGGTAACAAGATACAATATTTACAGATACATTTAAGTAGGCTCAGAAATATCTGGTCAATACGATAAATCCATGGTCACTTTGGATTTCAGCATGAACCTCCATAGCACTGAGACTGCCCCAAGCAGAAACAATGACCTCTAAGAGAATAAGTTATCCTTTCATGCACTAAGGACGTCTCCTGGAGCCATCTCACAAAAGCAGACCTGAAATAATGATCAAATAGATTCTAGCCCACCCCAGCAAATCCACAAAACCTGGTCTGCTTCTTTTGTGAACAGGCCAGTCTGATCCTTTTCATCGGTCCTGTGCTTCCCTTAGTTTCTCCAGTTGCAGTCCTTCTCCTATTTTCTCTTACTTTCCTTTTTAAAGGGACAACTTGGTATTTGTCTAAGCTACACCTTTTTTAAGCTTTCAGCTTCTCAATCTAAAGTCCCTTACCATTTTCTCTTACTTTTCAATTAAAGGTACTGTATTGTCTGTAAAATTCCTGCTGATTGGCTCAGTTTTAATTTACCAAGGCAACTAAATTTAAGAATGTAAAAACAAACATGGAGAAAGGACCACTGTAATTGACCCCCTCCTTCCTTTTGCTTTGTTCCCCTTAATTACATACAAGATTCTCCACTGGCCACTAATCACTCATACTTGATGAATGTATGCCCACTGTATGCTCTGTTTCTAGGTAGATCCTATTTAGAGCATGGGTAATCCCTACCCAAATCCTATAGGCTAAGCCCACCTTGACTTATTATGGCAAAGGAGCTGGCCACCTAAACCTGAAAGACCCTAGATAAAAAGCTCACTTGGCAACCCTTTTTCAGGCTCCTCCTGTCAACTGGGAACTTTCTTTCTTACACTTTGAATAAACACTTCTCTTAATGGCATCCTTTGTCCACAGTTTCATTCTTCTACTTAATGAAACAGCAACCTGATTTGGACAGTAACATCTTCAAAGACAGTTGGCTGGCCCCAAAGCAGAAATAGCATGGTGGATGGGCATGGCAGAGAAAAGTTGTTCAAATCATGCCATTTGGGAAGCAGACCATGAGGGAAGAAGCAGAGGCAAAAGGTCCAAGGGCCAGATATAGTTTCCAAGGTCATGCCCTTATGATGTAACCAGACATACCTGGTCTCGTTCTTTAGTCTTTCAAGTAGATCAAGTTGATAATCAAGATTAACCCTTTCTGATTAGTCATAGCTGATTTGCAATTCTTCTTATCACCATACAGATGTGGATATTTATTATGATCATACACTTTCTATATGTTATATAATATATGCATCCAACAATTTATGATGGTGGTGCATAGTATTACCTTTTTTTGCTGCTATTTTTAACTTGCCTTGTATCTTATTACTATTTCTTTAATATGATGATTCTTAAGGAATTTATGCTTATTAATCTTAGCAGGAATGCACCATGAATTTTTTTAGAGGAATCAATTGTTAATATACTCTTTAAGAGCATACATGCAGGGCCGGTGATATAGCTCAGCGGCATAAGCGCCTGCCTGGCAAGCTTGAGGTCCTGAGTTCAACTCCCAGTACCTGCATATTAAAAAAAAAAAAAGGAGCTTACATGCATGAAGATTCTTTGATTTCCTTACTCTTAAAATTAAATTTTGGTTAAGTAGTATTGAGAGAGGTTTTTATTGTTCTGAAAATATACACATTATATTATTATCAACTGATGTCTAAAGTTAATGAGATAATTATAAAAGCAAATTCCTCTCAAAATGATGTATAAGATCTGCTTATTTCCATCACAGAGGAGGTACACTGAAATAAACATAAAATTTCATTATTACTACTTCTCATAATGGGTAGGATTGGTAATTAGCCAGCAGTATATAAAAAAATGGGGCATCATATAGAGTAAAAAAAAATAGAGGGCCAGTGAGATGGCTCAACGGCGTAAGCGCCTGCCTGGCAAGCGCGAGGGCCAGAGTTTGACTCCCGGAGCCCACATATGAAAAAGGGGCCAGTGATACCGCTCAGCGGCACAGGCACCTGCTGGCGCGCGAGGTCCTGAGGTCGACCCCCGGTACCCACAAAAAAAAAAAAATAGAAATTTGAAGTAAATTTGGACTTACCAGGGGGAAAATGTAGAAGTAAATGTCTCAGTTATCAGAACAGCTAGCTAGGTTTTTGGGAATTTAAGAATAACTTTAAAAATAGGCTTTCTATGAGAAACTGTGTTCAGAATACAAGGAGCACTGCAGTCTACTAATAATGGAAAAATGTAAGAAAAATTATTTGTGCAGCAACTCATTGCAAATACTACAATCTCTAAATACTTCTTTGAAAACAGGAGTCTCTTGATCTTCTACTTTTCTTCAGCTCTATTTATCCAAAAATTCTTTCTCCTTTAATCTTTCTTCCGAGGCTTCATGGCCTTACCACTTCCTTTGTTACTTAATGATTCCACATCTCATCTTCATTTAAAAATGGAAGTAGTAATAGTACCTACTACATATGAAAGATAATGCATGAAGTATGCTTAGTAATAAGTATGGTTGTAGTAAGCATTCAACAAATAAAGCCATTACTCCAATAAGATCCCATATTGCTCTATCCTGTGTTTGGCAGTGGAAAGTATCCAAAAGAGAAAAGAAGAAGAGAGAAAGAAAGAAAGAACTTTTATAAAGCCTTTTACTTTGTATGTACATAAAGGATTTTTTAAAATAAAGAAATTATACTTTATTTTAGAAAATGAAGATCATCATATAAGGACATCTTAGGCACAGTACTGGCCTATCTTCTATTTTTACTTCACACTGTCTTTCCTACAGATTGTATGCTGTTCTACTTTTTAAGCTGCGTTTGCTGTGCATGAAGGTGAAGCCCACCTTTGCATCTTTATTCTCGACTGCTTTGCTTAGCTATAGATCTAAATATCTACTTGCCTGCTGGCCATTTCAGCACTTCATACACTCACATTGAACTGAATAATCAAAAACTTAGCTTCCATCACCTGTGTTCCCCTTCTCATTGGCCCAATGCTCAAAACTGTTTTTCTTAAATTCTCTTCTTTCCTTGACTAGCCATACCCAATTTCTGTTGACTTCACATTCTAAATAAATCTTAAAATGAGCATTTTGCTTGCATTCTTACTTTAATTTAGGACAATTATTGTCTTCTAATGGATTTCTCTGCCTTTATTCTTGTGGTTTTCCTAATCATTCTACAAAAACGCAGCCAGAACCATCTTCCTGAAACTCAACCTCGTTAATACTATTCTCATACTGGAACTCTTCTATGACGTTACTTGCTCTTAGAATAAAATCCAACTTCCTCAACATGGCCACTTTACAAGGTGTGATCTGTCCTTAAAGTCTACCTGTTTTTACCTCTGCTCTCACATTACAATCTACAATCCTGGTATGTTACTTCTGTTAGTTATTTTAGTGTGCTATGTAATGCATGACCTCTTGACATTTGAATATTTTCCACTGTATTTTATGCTTCATTAACTCCTTCTGATTATTCATGTCTCCATTGGCTGGCATGTTTTGGGGGGAACACTGCTGTAATGTCCCAAGATTAGGTACTCCATATTTAGGTAATAGTACTTAATGCCCTTGAAATTTAATTTTAGTTGTATATATCTTCTCAATTATAATCCAAGGAAGACAGGGTCTTCCAAGAAGTAATCTTTGAATGTCAACTTTCAGAATTTGTTAGAAAGTTCCTGTACTTATGATTACTTTAAGTAATTGTTCCCATACTTTTTGATTTTAGGACCCCTTGCAATTTTTAAAATATATTGAGCATTCCAGAAAGCTTTTGTTTATGTGAGTTATATCTAGCGTATTTTCTGTATTAAAAATTAAAACAAAGCATTTTTAAAACATAAAATATCCAAGTACTCTTTTTATTGTCAGAGTGATGACATTATCACACATTACAAAAGCTCTAAAATTTTTCTTTGTACATATGTGAGACATGAAAGTGAGAGGCAAGCTTTGCTATTATTAAATTTCCCTCATGAGTTCTATAAAAGTGCCTTGGGGGTCTTGGGACTTCCGGGATCAAACTTTGAGAAATACTTAAATAAATACTTTAACATGATACTATTTGTCATTCTCAGCTTTTGAAAACTTTTCATATTCCAAATATTGGCATTGTCTGTTGTAAGAACCAGTGAAAATTATTTTGTAAAGCAAAACCTAGTACAGTAATAGGCTTTGTATATAAATATGGCTCTCTAGTAAATTAAATTGGAGAAAAACTCAAGCAACATTAAAACCTTTTTGCATTACAGTACTTCTCAGGACGTTTATCATGATAATTTACATTAAGAAGGTTCATGCATGAGACGTCACACTCAATGTTCTTTTAAAATTTTTTTTATTAAGTTTATTTAATAAAACTTAAGTTTTATTAAGTTTTTTATTAAGTTTATTTAGATATACATAATGAGCATATCATCATAAGGAATTTGTACCTGTATATGATATATCCTGATTCCTGTTTATTTTCCCAATCTCCTCTTCCCCTCCTTATTTACAAAGCTTTGTTTCCATTTTATCCTTCTTTTATGGTTTTTTATTTCCTTTCCCTTCCTTTCTTTCCCCTCTCCCCCTCCCTAGTTCCCATTTCCTTTGAACAATTTCTTCCTATTTTTCAATACTTATTTTACACTTTGGTCCTTATGTACACTTTTGGTTTCTCACACCAGAGAAACAACGTGATATTTACACTTTGAAATTTACTTTATTTGAATTTTTTCAGAACATCTTTTAGAAATTGTGTTATAAGAGATGAAGAATAAGACAATCTGAAATTTATAAAATGTTGACACTATTTTTCAAATATAAACTTCTTAAGATTATATAGCTACATTTTTAAGTTTCTTAGTCCAGATATTATATGGTTGATTATAAATTTACTTGTATTATGTGGATTAATCAGTTTCTTGTTTTGAAATATCTCCAGCAACTCACTTCAAAATCTTTTCTATTTCATCTATTTAATATTCTGTTACTCCCTACACCTACCAACATTGTTAAAATGCTACAGCCTTGTGATTAAAGGCTGTAATTCTTTTTTTCAATCCATCTTCTTTAAGTTTGCTTTGATCAACACAGTTACTTGAGGGTGGAGCGGCATGGAGCAGAGTGCGCTAGGATGCATCCTTAAAATAAAGCCGGTTTTTCTCTTCCTTCTCCTTTCACTCTAACTTGTGATCTACATGAATCTTTAGTCAGATAGGCAGATTCTGGATGTTGTTAAATAAGATGTAGGAGAAATATTCATGCTGGCTCAGAAATACTTTTTGTCTTCCATACTTAGAAAAAAATATTAGACAAGGGGGAAATGATCTCATGAAATTGAATGAAGCACAAAGGCAGAATTTTAACAAATAACTCCGTATATATGTTTCCTAAAGTTTTTAAGTATTTCAAATAACTTTGGATTCAACTGAATTTGAGAAATTTTGGGTCAAATGATACTAAGTGAATTAATTTTACTATGGGACCACTTAGACCTGTTCACTTGTCTCAATTGCTGAGAACAATAGAATTATAGAATGCGTAAATACAATTGATCATGTAAAATTTTCAAATGAGTATGACTAGAACTAGAGTGCTAAAGCATGTATCTTGGAAACAGTTATTCCAGATTATAATGAGTATTCTACTCTTGGTAAAACATAGGGCAGTTGTGTGTTTTGTTATTTAATATGTAGAGGTGTTAGAAATCGATTTTTAAATATTTCATTATGGGTAGAAATATATTAGAAAAAACTATTGATCTGATTCAGTATTATTTAAGCATATTACAGGAAAGGATAGGGAAGAACTATTCTAACACTTCAAGTAAACTAATTATTACATGACTTAATTCAAAGAAAATACTGTTTTTTACTCAACATTGAACTAAAATCAGATATGACTACACTATTGGAAACCTCTCTAATGAGTGGTCACCATTTATCAATGAGTTAAATGTGCACAGGCTGATTTCATGCTGGTGAGGGAGGCTGGTCCCCTTGCACATTTTCTACAAACAGGATCAGAATCTAGCCGACTAGAGTCCAAGAACACGCTAGTGCACTTCATATTCAATACACAGCCTTATAAAAAGAAGAAAAATGAGCCTTGTCCAAAACTCTTACCTCAGCACCCACTGGCAAAAATAAAATGTAGGCTGGGGACCAAGTCTCTTTGAAGCTGATTTTTTAAAAACTCTCTAACAGGCCTCTGGTGGTTACAGATATTGATCGTCAGAAAGTAATCTGTTCAGGTTTGGGGGCATGCCAGTACAAATTGTGCAATGCATTCCTTCCTCTCCAAGGACATGTTGAGCTTTTTATATTGTCCATACTGGTTCACTTATCAGCTGTCTACCCTGTTTGACATGAATTATTTTTTACCTTTTGTGGATGTATATTTAAATATTTTAAAAATAAGAAATTTTATTAATATAGACTTTTTAGCTTGAGTCAAAACATTCTTTTCATCTTTTTTAACCCTCATTTTTCTTCCATAATCATTATTTGATTCCCTCTGGCTGCCTGCTACTTATTTGTAGTAGTACCATTCATCCATTGAGACCTTTCCATCTGTCACACAGCTTTGCTTTCTTTCCCCAGAAGCTTTATTCTCCTACTGTGCTATGTTTACTTTTTCCATTCTCCCTCTCTATCACGCTCTCTCTCTGTTCCTCTCTTTCTGTCTACTAGTTGGTTTGTATCTACAAGTTGGATTGAGCACTGTTTTGTGCAGGTGTTTTCATCTTTCATTTTTAGTTATTTTTATTTATACCATTAAAACAATGCTGAATTAGATAAAAGTAAAACTCACAGGGAGGTCATTTGCTAATCTTTAAAGAATGATATACTTTAAAAAAAACTTTATGTCATTGTTCTAATATATAAAGTGGCAGTTAGGATTGGTCAAGAATATTCCAACATTCTGAATGTTAAGTGAAACAGTTGCAATTGCTTCAACCAATATTTACAGAAGGGGAAGAGAGGCTGACATTCCTCTCCATGTGTCTACTCATTTGTTTGTTAAAAGTAATTGCTGATTAATGGCTTATTTATTATGAATTTCAATGCTTAGAAATACTTAAAGACTAAGATTTTTACATCAGAGATTACTTTCAAATTCTATTGAAAGATAGGTACCTTCTGGCTACAGAATAGATCATAGGGATAGAAAAATAAGTACAAACATAATGATTAAGTTCATGAAAAGTCTCCATTATGCTTATATTATTGGAGAAATTTTTTGATCATATTATAGTGAAGCCTTCAAGGAGAAGGTTCTTTCCTTACTGATGAACTTGTTGAGAAGGATAACCTCAGAGACTATTGAATAGTTTGCAGAACAAAATCAAGGTGATAAAAATGAGGAATTTTACATTAATCAGTGCAGATACATTTATATTTTTACAACCCAGAAGAATATTAACTTTTTTGTTTATGAGCTAACACTTTGAATTTAGTTTGTAATATTTTGTTAATGAATTCCTCAGTGGCAGAGTAAGTATTCATGTTTGTGTTCTGAGATGGAAAGCTTTGCTTTAATTCAACACTCGTATTTTCTGATAACCATGGTTTGGGAATCAGAACCAAATGAGAAGCATGTATGTCCATTCAACCAAAAATAATTTAGTTCTCTTTTTGAGGTTTGCAGATGACCAGGTCCACATGTATCAAACTTCCATTGTTGTACATGGTGTGAACACACTTGGGAGTATATGTTAAGCAGAAGGTACAGCTTCTGCTAGTACAAAGGCTTACAGTTCATCTGAGGCAGGGGAAGCACTGTCTTTTCTCTTGAAGCATCCAGTGTGGCAAAGAACATTGAGAATACATCTGCTGAGGAATGATAGTTTTTACTCTGATCACAATTGGTTAGAGTCTGAGGAGGAAAAATTCCTGAAATATTTTAAAATAGTGTTTTAAAAATACCAAAGACATCTTAAGAGATAGACTAAAAGGATAATATTATTCATGATGAAATAGCAAATAAAGATATGCAGGAGTTTAGAAGAACATAGAACTTTTTATAGGGAGGGGGGATAGAAGAGGTATAATTGAAAACTTTAATAATTATCGATAGCTGACTCTGTGTCAGTCCCTGAACAACAGATGATAAGCCAGAGTCCTTGCCTATAAGAAATTTATAATCTAGTGATAGATATAAGTCATCTAGAAAGATAGTTATACCTAAAAGCTGTAAAAGATATACTGCTTTTTTTTTTGTTTTGTTTTGAAGTGTGATAAAGGGAACTGTTGTCAGACCAAGATTTCTATGGAAAACAATATAAAAGCTGGATGAACTACAAAAAGTAGCTGTTTGAAAGCACTGAAGAGAAACCAAAGGAGACAAGTTCTGAAGTACAAAGGTCCTAGGTTAAAGGGAAATATATTGAGGTGAAATTGACATTCAGTGACATTTCTACTTAAGCGATTTTCAGATTCTTAAATCTCATTGGACAGGGACTGTAGACCACAAAATCAAGGAGAATAAGCAGAGGCTTGTTTTTTTTTTTTTTTTTTTTTTTTTTTTTTTTCAGGTTCACAATTCTGGGGGGAAAACAACAATGGGAGGGTAGAACAACAATGGGAGGGTCCTGCCAGTGAGGGGGAACCTCGAAGAAAATCTACATTTAGAATTGAGAACTCAAAAGGGCTATATTTTAAGAGTAAGGGAAACCAGAAAGAAACCAGACCTCACAAATTTTGAAACCCATTCCCAAATTATCTCAATTCCTAATAAGAACAAAATGATCTCTCCCCTTTAAATTGTCTGCTAGGAGAAAGTATTGTGATATGATTCAAAGGCTTCTGAAGTCTTAATAATTTTTAGCCACAATTCAATTTTTTAAAAATTGCCATACATACTAGGAAATAGAAAAAATGTAAACAGAATTCCGGGAAGAAATAATCAAAAGAAAGAGGCCGATAGTTGTTGAAATACTGAAATTAACATATATAAATTGAATATATCTTTAAATAATACTTTCTAAAAAGTGAAAAAATCTCTAGGGTACTTCACCTCCACACAATGTGGAATTAACTAATAGAAATCATGTGGATATTCTAAAACTATAAAATAAAATAATCGAAGTTAAAAGCAATAGATGATTTTAACAGCATACAGACACAGCCCAAAAGATATCTAATGACTTAGAAGACAGATAAGTACAAACTATTGAAACTAATAGTTGGGTCTGCATTTACCCTTGTTCCTTGAACGGCTGAAAAAACAGAAAAAATACATGAAACAACTATCTCAGATATTGAAAAATGGATACAGAATTGTGAGTACTGAGGAAATGAAAATAAATGAGCTGGTTGGTAAAATTACTCTAGCTTTCAGTATCAAGGTAAGTCTGTTCTAAAACACAGGATGGAGAAACAAGCAGTGTCTTTGAGTGAAGGGATAGTGATTAGTGAATAGGGAGGCTAGAATTTAAGGGTAGGGTTGAAAGAATTAGGAGTTATGCAAGAGAGTAATTCAGGTATCAATATGGCCCAATAGAAATCTATATATAAGGTAAAGCTACAGAAATCTGATAGGCCAAAAAATTTTCAGACCTCATGAGGTGTTGTGAATTGTTAAAGTTTCTATCAGCCAATATAGAATGACATTTTTGAATTAATGGTGAGTCATGATTCAGTCTAAAAGTAAACAGAGCTTTAAATGATAAAAATGGGTCACAAAGAAACCAACTACCTTCTAGAATAAAGTCTGAAACACTTCAGTAAAAAAAAAAAAACACTTGATAATATAAAACTTATAACATAGAGCACCTAATTGCTAGCCATAAGAGCAGGCAAGAAATGTGGATAATATTGAAAGACCCGAATAGAATGACTAGAAAGGGAATATATGAAATCTAAAATAAACTTTCAGGGATCATATTAACAGATTACATCCTAATGAGGGAAAAAAAAGGTTAGTGGATTTGATGGCATAATAACAAATAGTAGCCAAAATAAAGTGTGTGTGTGGGCATATACACACACAAAGACAAAAGGAAAAGATGGAGATTCAATGATTTGTGAGATATTTTCAGTGTAACACACATATAAGAGATTTCTAGAAAAAAGGAGGATTATTTGAAAAAGTAATCACTAAATATATTTCAAATTTGATTTGAAAAGATATAAACCCACATATTACAAAAGGCAGCAAACTAAAACCAGGTTAAAAATCATGAAAACCTCATGAGATATCTTAGATACTTTTCTCATTGCTGAGACAACATATCCGATGCCCAAAGTTAATGGAGGGAAGGTTTATTTAACTCATACTGTATATAGGTTTCAGTCCACAACTGGCTGGCTTCAAGGCAGGGTGACAATGCAGAAGAGAAACAGTTCATGGTGGGCAGAAGGTAGCAAAACAACAAGGGAGGACCATGGCTCTTTCTATCCTTTATATTTTATCCAGGCTAATTGGGGTGGATAACATTCACACCCTTAATCCTAGTGCCCTTGATCCTAGCCTTGTACCAGGAATCAATTCCAACATCACACACTCTAGATCTAGCTACTTCTGAAAAAGCTCCACCCATGAATGCATGAGGTTTTGGGGGGACATCTAAACACAAGCCATAACATGAAAGAATGTCATAATCAAATTACTGAAAACTATGATAAAGCAACCACAAAATGACAGAAAATCTACAATAAACTTATTATAAACTGCTCATCAGAAATTATAGAAGAAAAAAAAAAAAGGGACTCTAGTAAGTCCCTGACTTATGTGTATCCAGTTGCAAACTTTCACAGATTGGAATGAACCTCACATTATGATCATTTGTAGGTGTGAACAAATTGCGGAAGTAGCTTGCATGTCCCCTGGACTTTTGTCATTGTTGTGCTGCCATGTTTACTGTATAGTGCGATTGTGTACAGTAGTACAGTGCTCAGTCAGATCCCAGGATGTCCAGAAGCAAGAGGAAAAGCTTTACATTGTATAATTGTGTCAAATATGTGTAAGACTCACTTTGTCGGAGTTATGAATGAATCTGATTCATGAAGGTCTCCCAGAACGGAACTCATTCATAAGTCAGGGACTTACTGTATACTTTTTGAATACTATAAGAAGAAAATGTGGCAGCCTGTAATATATACCTAGAGAAAGCATCTTTCAAAAGTATAAGAAAATTAATATTTTTTAGACAAATGAAAGCTTAGAGAATTCATTACTTATAGACCTATGTTAGGAGATATGTAAAAAGTCTTCAAGGGGAACAAAATGACAAACAGATGGAAATGAGTCTACACAAAGCAGTGAAGAGCATCAGGAACAGTCAATAGATAATTAAAGGGAGTTTTTTCTCCTTTAAAATGTTAAAATGATAACTGCGTTTTCAAAGTAAAAAAATAATGACCTTAAATTATATGGTTTAATATATGTAAAAAGTGCATGACGATAATAGACAAGGGAGAAGTAGAAGTATAAACTTCTCATATTATATCATATCATTGAAGATCACTTTGATGGATTTATATTTTCAACTCTAAGGCAACCACTTTAATTAGGCAAAAATATAGAAAACTTCAAATCATAAAATATAGCCCAACACAAGACACAAAGGAAGGTAGGAATAAAATCAGATAAGATGAATAGAAAATAAAAAGCAAAATGTTAGATTAACTCAACCATATTGATTTTCATATTGTTATGGTTTAGATTTAAAATGCCTCCCACCCATTGTGTCATGTGGTCAGAGGTGGGTTTTTGGAAGGTGACTAGGTTGATAGGGCTACTATACTCATTAGTGGAGTAACCCATTGATGAGTTCATATCTAAACGTGTTGAGAGGAAATGAGGCCCAGTTGGAGGAGGTCAGTCATTGGGGGCATGACTTTGGAGGGTATACATCTCTCTGCATCTTTCCTTCCTTCCTTGTGTCTCTCTGCTTCATAGCTGCCTTGGTTTGAACAGCTTTCCTCAGCTGTATCCTTCCACAATTCCATTTCTGCCTTGAAACCAGCAACCATGGACTGAACCCTCTGAAAATTTAAGCCACAATAAATTTCTCCTCCTTAAAATGTGAGTGGGAGAGTATTTTTTCCCAGGACGTGAAAGTGAACTAATACATTTATTAAATATAAATTATAATTATATAATTTATAAAAACAATTATAAGGATATTTCAAATTAGATAAACACTAAGATTTATCCATAATTTGGTAGACTATAGGGAAGCAGGAGAGTTACGATAAAATCATACTAGACAAAGATCAATAAGGATAAATAGAGGCATTTCATAATTATGAAGATTTGAGTCCTCAAAAAGTTATAACAATACTATTTCCACTTATGTTTTGCTTTTAAATAAATGGAGCAAAATGACATAGTGAAAGGAAAAATATGCAAATTCATGATTAATAGAATAATAATTGATAGAACAATCAGAAAACTTATAAGTACATAGAACACTACAAAAGATCCAGATAATCTTGACCTAATTGATACAGTGGTTCCTCAGTTCACAGATGCTTTTGTTACAAACAATTTGGTTTGCACACAGAAGAATTTGTCAAAATATTGTTTTATGTGAACTCTGCATCAAGTGATGAACACAACCACAGCTATCTTTCACACACAAACACAAACATGGCCATCTTTTCCACAATCAGGGAATAAGTTAAGTTCATGAACCATGGCACCACTGTATTTATATTCTATAAATATCACCTTACCCAATAACAGTGGAATACATATTTTTTACCATATTCTGGATAAGCCTCTTTGAAATCATGCTAAATGTGGTCTCTGCCCATGAAATATTGCAATGAGAACCAACAATAGAGATAGTTGAGAATTCTCCATATATTTAGAAATTAAACATTACTTGTATAAATTAAATATCTAAAAAGAAATCATATAGGAAATTAGAAAATATTTTGAGCTAAGTGTAAATGAATGAACAATATACAAAATTGCAGTATGCAGCTGAACCAGAACTTAGAAATTTATAATTTTAAGTGTTTGGAAAAGTAGAAAATTTGGGTGAGTTTCTATATTGAGAAACAAGAAAAAATTAAATGTAAAATAAATTAAAGGATATTTCATAAATATAACATCATAAATCATTAAATAGAGGAAAAGAAAAACAGAAAATTCATAGGACCAAAGTTATTTCTTTGAAAAATATCAATCTTCATGAATGGAGGGAAAATTCAGAAAACAGTATTAGATACATACAGAAGAAAATGAAAAGGAGCTGCATGTGGAAGCATAACTTCATAAAGAGTATAGATCGGGAAGAAAAGTATTTGAAAACATTAGGACAAGAATTTTTTAAAACTGATAAATGATACTAAACCAAGGATGTAAAGATGTCACAAAAACAAAAGCAGGATAAATAAAAAGAAGTAGTCACATCACAATAATACTGCTGAACATCATGAGGATAACAAAATGAATACATTTCCAGAGAAACAATAACTAGGAGAATGTGTCATAAGCCAATGTACATTAAAAGAAATACCAAAGGAACTCTAAAGGCAGAAAGTAATTCGTTCTAGGGGTAAACAAAAACATACTAAGATTAAAGTGCAATGAAAATAGTATAAATTTAGTTATTTTAAAATATTGATATATTTAAGAATAAAAATAGATTAAAATCAACTACATTAAATGAATAGTGCACAGAAAGTTGGGTGCTAACTAAATACATCCTGTTCTATCTTTCTATTCCAGAGGATAGAGAGCTACAAATTTATAATTCATAATGTATGTTGGTAATGTCTATGTCAGTCCCTTAAAGAATAGTTTAAAATGTACTAATAAGCAACCAATAGAAGGGGAAATGAAATAATAAAAATTCAGAATTAGTCCAAAGTAAGACAAGAAAAAAAAAAAACCAGGACAAAAGTGATAAATACAAAGTAATTATTAATTGATCATTGGTAGATAATATTCAATAATTTAAAATGGTAGATTTATATTAAAGTATATAAGTAGTTTTATTAAGCATAAGTAACTAATTATGAATGTCAGATGAGATAAAAATAAAAATGCTGTAACTGCAGTTTTTAAGAAACACACCCTAAGCAAAAAAACACAAAATGCAGAGGTCCACATTAAAAACCTACAATGACTAATGTTACTCAAGAGATGACTTCATAATGATTAATGATCTACTAGGGAAATAAAAAGTTCTAAATTTGTATACATATAATAATACATCATCAAAATTTAAAAAGGCAAAAACTAACAGTACTATAAGGAAACAGATAATTTCAGAATCATATTTGAGGGTTAAATATACTTCTCTGATAAAATCAGGTGACAAGAAACTGATATAACAACAGAAGGCATGAAAATCAAAATTAATAAATTGTTCTATGTAAAACTGTAAACAGGAAAACACGCATTATTTCTCTAAAGCAAGTCTAAAAAGTTTCAAAGGAGTGAATTTACAGTATGTTCTCTGACCATGGTAGAAGCTGAATTTATTAAAAAACAATCCTTTATTAACAAAAAGTGTAACTAGAAAATACTCAACTGTTTCAAAAACAGCATGATCAATGGTCTTAGTATCTGTCTCATGTGATTGGTAAAAATTAGAAATATAAAATCCAAAAAAAGGAAGAAAGAAATATGACAAGATGGATTGCAAGTTATGATGTAAAGAACAAATTTATAATTTAGAAAATGAGCACGGCCAGGAGTTGGCTTTTTGAAAAGAATAATAAAATTGATAACTTCCTAGTATCGATCAATGAAAAAAGAAAAAAGTACAATATACAAATATTTGGTATAAAAAAAGGCAAACAACCACAGATCCTGAAAACATGAACAATATGTTCATATGAAATATGAAAATATGTATATCAAGGTACTGTATTTGAAACATATTTGTATATGAAATTCAAGTTTAATCATTATGATTATTTCCATTTTCCCTCAGGTATGTGGAAGAAAAGAAAAATAGAAACTATGAGATTTAAAATGATATATTTGTCCTGGTGCAGATGAATTTAGGGGCAGCAAGGGACTGTAGTAAGCAAAGTCTCATCAAAGCTGCCTGGAGACAGGGCAATGTTGGTGGAATGTTGATATGGCTATGTTAGAGGTATGCTGCCTTGAGAATATTTGTGTGGTTGTCAAAAGAGTGATTGAAATTGATGACACAATGTCAGTACACATAGTTAGGGTATATGTGATTTCTTTAATGACAAGGCTATGAAATCTTATAGACTTGAAGAATTTCCAGGAAGCAGGAGAAAGGTGTCAGTATCTTAGGAGGCATTGCCTATCTGAATTTCAGTTCCCTGCATGCAAGTTCCCTACAATAGGCAGTGCATTTACCTTATCAGGGTAAGGACACATCATGTTCTTTTAGGAGCCAACTCTGTCTTTCTAGGCACAGGTGAAGAGTTTGAATAAATCTTTCTGACTATGTATAATAATTGTCCCAACATATTCTTGAGGAAATTCTACAATCTGATTTGAATCACAGGTTAGTTGTAAAAATTGCAAGATCTGACTATCCCAAATGGAATTCAGCAGTACTGAAGTACTGTTTTGTTTTCATAAGTGATCATGAATTATGCATAACATATCAGTGAAGCCAGTTGACCAGATGACTAATTCCTTCCCATTACAGCAGATTCAACTGTTTACATTAAAAGAAAAAAAATGCTTAACCCAGTGAAGGCACTCAATATGGTGGCGATCTTATCTTTTTCCCACTGTAAGGCTATGATATTGCATAGGTGAGGATAATATATTACCAAGAAAGAAAAACAAATTATTATTTTGTGGCTTGTGACTGTCAACTTCAAATGATTTGTCTCTTGATTGGTGATAAAGTTCTTTTTAGGAAATCAGGGAAAATATGTTTTGTAGTAGACTTACTTATTTGATTAAGAAATTAAAATAATATTTGAGAAACAAACATAATTCCAAATCAAAATTTCAAAAATTGTATACTGCTTAGTTTAATGAATACAACATACAAACAATAATGGAGTTATGAAGGCAAGCGTGAACTAATTGTATGATGAACTAGTAAAAAAATAAACTATGTGGAGAAAGCATACAGTAATTCTAAAACAGAAACAACAAGGGGAAGGATTAGGAAACAATCATCACCACATACATACATACATACATAATATATATAAAACATATGTATATATTATATAGGTATATATTGTATCTATCATATAAATTTGTGTATACGTACAACTACACATTTACACACATAAATATGTGTGTATACATATATGTCATAATCAACCAAAGTTTTATAAATTGCTAAAGAAAAATGGTAATAAGCCTGTTGGTATCACTGCAATTGATTAAATTAGGTTATGATTGAATGAAAGTGAAGCAATTACTGGCATTTGACAGTCTAGTCAAAAGAAGGGTGTGCCTTAAACTTTACTATTATTAATAATAAGACTTATCTAACAGCAGTCAATAATGTAAATAGTACTATTTTTATAAAATGTAATCTAAATTTGATGCGTTTTCACTCTCATAATTTCTCATAAAAAGAGGAAGCAATGTACTAAATTCTACTGTTTTATACAAGAACTTGTACATATAGTATAAATGACATTAACCTTGACAGAAAATGATATTTTTATATTAGAATTTTATTTTATTTTATTTTATTTTATTTTATTTTATTTTACTTTGGTACCAGAAATTCAACTCAGGACCTTGAACTTGCCAGGTAGGAGTTTGTGCCACTGAGCTATATCCCCGGTCCTAGAATTTTAAATAATGACATAACTGCTAGTCAAACATGAATAACTTACAACTTCAGTTACAGGATTTCAAAAGTTCAGAAAAATATATGTGTAATCCCATGTTCAAGAACTCTAAAGATTAATGTAGTTAAAGTTATGGACAGTTATAAAAAAAGCTTTGATTTATAATTATATAAAACTACAGCAAGAAAGGCAAGTGACATAGAAATCTACCAATGTGCAACTTCATGTGTTATCCATAGTCAGGAAGCCTAGCAGTATATACGTAGTGATGGGAAGGATTTTGTATAAGAATTTTGTAACCAAAGCTGAGTTCATGCTAATGAACATTTGTAATAGCAATCCTAAAAATAGTACCCCAAATTACAATTCTCATTTAAAGACCAATTAAGACAGAAAGGACCATGGTGAACAAAGTGTAGGACAAGAAGAGGAATAAGATCATTGCTTTTGATAAAATGTATTATTTTAGAGAAAAGAAATTACTCAATGCTTTTATTGCTTTGCCATGCTTCTTCAAAGAGAAAGTTCTTTCTACAAAAGAAATATAGTCCAGAACTAATTAGTGAGGGTCAGTCCTAAGAGGAGAGGCCTGGAAATCATAAAGAATGATAGAACTGAAGATGGTTAAGTTGGAAAAGGTAAAATTTGTGGAAAACATTATAGTTTTTCAAGATTTTGAAGATCAGTCATGCAAAATTATAGTCTGTTTACAAAAGTTATATGATATGAGAGTCTGCCAAGTAGGCACACTTTGATTAAATAAAAGGCATTTATTTATTAATATTGAAAGTGATTTTCAACTAAATAAGTTCTTCAGCAGAAGTCTCTTAGAATACTCAACAGGCAGGAAAAGATTCCTTCCAGGAAAGACAAGGTGTCTGTTAAGATCTCTTTCATTTTTCTTATTTCAGGATATTCTAGGGATAGATATCACAGTGACAAGTCCTTCTTGGAAACAGAGCTAGCGATAATGGTTTAATTAAATGGATTAAAAGGTCAAAGACATGAAACTGAATGAAAGTCTAGATAACCAATCCCAAAAATCTAGTTTTCACAGCTAAGAAACTGAAAGATGGACACATAAGGAAAAGACCAGCAGGGGGCAGAACTACAGCTAACTATGAGAACTCTTGTTTTCCTTTGTATAGATAATGGGATATTAGAGTTAATGCCAGTTGGGAAGGAAAATGAAATGCAGTAAAATATTTCACTTGGTCCAGAAACTACAACAAGTTTTGGAGAATTTCATTCTTATATATTCTAAGATAGGTTTAATAAAATTTATGATAAATCAAGGAATAAACTCAAAGCTGATCAATTAAATATATACTTCTTGCAAGCCATATGTGATATACAAGTGCCTGATGAAACTTCTTTTATCATATATACTCCAATAACTAATATGTATTGAGCACTTGTGTATTTTTTGTATATTAAACAAGTTACATATATCATCTTTTGTAATTTTATATTAACTTGTGATTGTTACCACACTTCTATAAATAAGGAAACTGAGACTTAAAAAGGTTAAGTAATTTGTCTAAGAGCAGAGCCCAAAAGTGCTCCAACTAGGATGTATAGACTAGGTTGTTGATACCAGAACCCTAATCCTCAACCTGTGGGTAATAATTGTGTGTGTTACTCATGTTACTGGAAATCAAATTATTCTGAATTTTATTTCTGGGAAACAAAGATATGGAAACCTACTCAAGAGGGCTGTGTGCCTTTTGGGAGGTTGGCAGTCAAATATGGCACCAAACTCTGGATCCAATCAAATGTTTGGTACTTTTCAACCTTCCATATGGTTGGGAGGTCTGGATCTGTCACAGATGTCGTAAGCAGCTTCCTGCATCACCTGCAAGACATATGTGACATAAATAGGAAAGCAGGATTGCTAAAAGTGTGCCCCCAGCTGGGCCTATAACTGTGAAGTGAAGATCACTGGCACAGCAGCAAGCATGGGAACTGGGCAAACTTAGGAATGGTTCACTTTAAGGCCCTGAGTCAGCTGCTCAACAGGGAGCTGAATGGGGGCAGCGTGAATAGGAGTAGGCAGGGCTGGCAAAATAAAGGCTCTGAGGACCCACTGAATTACAACTTCTAACAATGTGGCATGGCTGTGCAAACAACATTAGACAGGCCAAACTTACATGCAAAAAATCAAAGACTGAGTGACTCTTTTTGGGCAAATGTGTCTGGCAGCCTACAAGGAGGAAAGGCAGGGCTGCAAGTACAATATGCTCTACAGACAGAGGAGAGAGTCCCAGCCCAAAGACAGCTTCCATGTGTATGAAATGTGGAAAATCTGAGACATGCACTGGGCTCTTCAGCCACATTCTCACCCTTAGAAAGCAATCAGCCAGAAGAAAAATCTCCATTTTAAATGACAGCAAAATGTATGCTTGGAGTTATCTGACCAAATTAGTAACTGAGATATTCTGGGGACTTAATTTGCACATTGAGTTTTAATAGTATTATATTTGTATAGCAGATTATATAACCAAAAATGTTAATGGGAAAATGATTTTATTTGACTGGGAAATTGGCACCCTGACTAATTGTCTGAAAAGGAGCCAATTTTAAAATTCAGATGCTATTTGAATGAACTAGTATTGACTGAATTAGGATTTATTATGTAAAATATGCAGTTTAAAAAAATAGCCTAAGGAAAGAAAAAAGAACTCAATGAACTAAGCCTGTGTACTCCACTCTTTTCTATGATGGATTTCAGAATGGTACACATCAAAACATCATAAAGAATATCAGGGTCAGGGTAGGAATGGAAGTTGAATAAATGGCCTAGAGTGAGTGATATGAATGTTTCTGTGGTCAGAGTAAATAGGAAGGTGGCTTGTCATCTATGCACAATTTAGCCAGATAGCAACTGTTAAATAAAATATTAGAATACCTTTTTAGAAATGACTTCAGGTTTTATGTGCCTATTTCATATAGATTAGGATTAAGTGGAACATATATTTAGGATTGTCCATGTTTTGTGTATGCTAGAATGCTTGATACATTAAAAAAATTCAGAGCTTTCCATTAATGCTAGAGATAAGTTTTCTTATCATGAAACGTATTAGCTGTAACTAGCCAAGACTAAATAAAAAATAAGATTTGATGGTAGCTATTTTCATAGGCAAAAGCTTTGGAAATAATAAGCTTTTTATTGTTTTGAAAAGATCTCTTTTCTTAGCCAACTGTCATCTCCTTCTCCTGAAGAAGCTTAGCTAGATCTTCTAAATAACAGTCGAAATTGTCTTCCTCATGTATTACTTGCCTTTCAGAAATGGAAAGCACAAGATTTCCTTAGAAAACCGAGCCTTTTCCTCCCCACCCCACCCCCTGCCAGCCCTACTCTTTAAGACAACATCTTCAAGTTGCCATAGACCAACTGTGAGTGTTAAATGAGTATCTTTGACAGGAGCTAAGTCTTTTGGGCATTGAAATAAGGTTTTCTTCCTCTCTTGGCATGTGAAGATTGAGAGTGTGCTTTGACACCAGTAGCAGAGGATGTGAGCAAAGCAACTTTCAGAGCATCAAAAGTGTCAGCAGAAAGAAAAATCAGCAAAAGTAGAAAGCATCAAGGTAATTTGCCCACCTGTAGTATTCCACAAAGTCAGTCAGTTCATTGCTACTCTTGGCTGATGGAGCCTTCTGCTCTATTGTTAAATGCCGCATAAACTATCTGTCAGCTTCTAGGTCTACCCAGTTCTCTAGCACAGAAAGAAACACAGAGGTGGACACAAAAGCAGCTACACATTAAACTAAAGTATAAATTTTAAAAATAGTATTTCATACTTCATTCACATACTTCATTCACAAGTATACCACAAGTATACCATATATAATATATAAATATATAATATATAAATATAAATATATATATACCTGTGTATGTACATGTATGTATAAATATATATATGTATACCTGTGTATGTACATGTATGTTGTTTGGGGGTTTCTCCTTGGATATCATGTAGCTAGAGCACTTAGTATGATTGATTGAATTTTTCAAGTTCAAACAATATATTTCTAAGTGAGGAGGATTTTCTCCTATTTATATAGTGCCTTTTAGATTTAAGATTGAAAAGTGTAATTACATTCCTGCATTGTGTGAAAGTATCAAACACTTCCTTGCTAATGCTGAAGTATCGTAAATGTACATTGTCTACCTATCATGAAATGAGAGCTAGTGAATTTTTCAAACTATACACATCTATGTATCTAGCACCCAGATTAAGGAGCAGAAAATCACTCACTGTTTTTTCAATAGTTGTGTTTTCTAAATGCTTTCATTTTGGTTGCTTTTCTAATTTTGAAGAAAAAAAGTCACCCAGAGTGGCAAGACCTGTACTCAAACATCTATTTCCTTAGTACATTCCCTAGTAACATCATTAAATAATTTTCATTAATATTTATTTTATCCCACATAGCAACCTGTACAACTTTAGGAAAGGACATAAATTAGCATTACAGAGTATGAACATTTGCTACATGGCAAAACTGTTCCTTTTGGCAACCATTTTGCATTTTTAAAGCCACAAGCACTCTGCATAACATAACTACAAACAGAGGAGCAGCAAAATGTGATGGAGGTGCCGTTACTAAATGAAGGAAGACTGAGGGGTTAACATCATTACTGGATGATTTCACCACTGCTGCCCCATATTCATACTCTCAGTAAATGAATGAGGAGAGCCCCATGTGGGATTATAAACTTGCTGTGAATGGATGAGAAACCTTCTGCTCTGCTGGAGTTTGTAAGTAGTTTCTAAGAGCTGATTTCTGCACAAGTGAAATTGATTGGATTGTTTTATTTTTCTTCTGGCAAGAAATGTTTTTCATCTCTGCATATCCCTCTCCCTGTTCTCTTTGGTTGGCTTGATGACAAAGGCTTCTGCAAGACCCAGACATAAGTCATCTCTTTTATGAAGCCTTTCTGAATACCCTAGCTTGGTCCCTACCCTTTCTTGGATTATGTACCATACTCTTTCTTGATGATTAGTACAGTACCTCAAATCTTTTTATCACAAACTCTCTTAGCCCCTGCCACTCATCTAAACTAAGTTGTGAGCATCTAGAGGGCAGAGACTGTGTGCTTTTTAACTTTGTATGTTGCTGTCCCAAATTGATTTGTTTTTACCTTTTCTGCCTCTAATCTGAACATTAACAGAAACTCAGTTCTAGGTTTGAAAGGTATGGGAAGATTACTTACAGGTGAAGGTGAGGGTGAGACCACCATAGACCATCATCATCTAACATTTTCTACTGTTAGCAGAACTACTTCTTCAGACTGATCTACTAGTTGATTAGCCAGCAACCTACTGCTAATCTGGGGATGAATGACCACCTACTCAGACTGTCTTGTTAAACATCATGACAAAAGAGAAGAAGCAGAATTTGCTATTAAAATTTCTTTTAAAAATGCATTCTAGAAAAAATTGTCCGACCTTTTTCATGAGAGAAAAATGAAAGTCCATAACCTATAACCATTAATTGACAAACATTTGTCTTTGACTTATTTCTTTTCTAAAAATCAGAAGTAAACAAGTAAAATAACACAAATTATAACCTCTGAAGTGGCTGAAATCCACTTTTTTCTGTGGAGTCTAGGATATCCTCCATCTTTTTCTACCCTTTCTTAAAGTCAACCAATGGTGCTTTTGCCATTTTTAAAAAATTCTTACCTTTTGAAATTTTATTTTTTAGATGATGGACTTATAAATACATGTTATAACCATGGTGTTTTCTCTGAAAGGTGTATTACAATTTTATTGTTGAGATATATATATGTGTGCATGGGTTTGTGCATAATATATATACATATTACTGTAATATATACCTATTTATATTACTGTTTAGATATATGGTATAAAATTCAATGCCAATTTAAATATATACAAATAAATACAGACATATTGTGGTATTGAAAGTATTAACAATATTCAAAGTGTTGTATGTAAATCAGACTGCCAAAATTTAATTCTGATTTTTAATTTAAATGCATTTGTTCATGGGCAAGTTATTTAACTTTTCATCTATATAATTGGGATAATAAAATACATCTCTTAGGTTGTGAAAATTAAATGTGTCAGTATATATACAGCTCTTATAAAAGTGTATGGAATATGGCAAATATTCCATATATGTTTGTCAATATGTTATAATAGCCATCATTGTACTGTATATAATATTCTAGTGCTAATAATAAATAATTTAAACAAAAAGGATAAGATATATCAAATGAAACTTTTGAGTGCTGTGGTAAGAATGGGTCTGCTTGTTGTTAACAGCTAAGTCTTTCAATTTCTTGAATTGTAATAAAAATGGTTTCCAATTACAGCAGAATTCCTATATTATTATTTTATTCTTTTATATTATAGGGTATATTTAATAGTTATTCAGATATTAAATGTATTTTAAACAACTATTATATAAATGAACTCTATGAAAGAGTTTGTCCGTCAATTTTGTACTTATTAGTAAAATATTTTTGTATTATAATCAATTAGATTTCTGTCCACTGGTTAAATTCAAAATTAGAATTTGTAACAGTTATAACATAATCAAGATCGTTTCTCAAAACTTAACAAAACAGAGAACCATAACAGATCATTGTTCTCAGATTATTCTGCGAGCTTAGAAAGAATATTGGCAGCCTTGGAAGTATGCTGTTTTTGGCTACCATGTTTTCCCCATTTGGGTGCCTGAAATGCCTTTCTTCAAAGTTTTCAGACATGATAATTTGCTTTCTAAAGAGAAATATGAAGATCTTCCATCAGAAGGATCTAGCGTGAATCTCTTACCAGGATATAAGTTGCTGATTACAAGAAACAGATGCCCCTTTTGCATTTTACCACTTCCAAAATATAATCATACCCAAGTCCTCAAAGAATTCTGTATGTAAACCTTTTGCAAATATGAATAACACAGTTAAAAATTGTACGATGGTTTATAATGCAAAGATGTATGGTAAATACCATAGAAACATCAGTTCCTGGTTTAGAAAGAATGGCATTAAGCAATCTTTGTCCTTTCATAGGAGTAAAAGTAGACACACTGCAATTAAAATGATCTGAAATCAAAGAGAAATTTGGATGTACTTTCTTAAAGTGTTGATGTTTTAGGAAGTGCATGAAATACTAGTTTCCACTATCTCACACAATTTTTATATTAAGAATATTTGAAAGCAAATAAACAGTAATTATTATGCACCTTTTGTAATAGAATCTGGAAATAATAAGCTATGTTTAAATCTTCGTAGAAACTGAAATAACTAAGAAGTATCATCTTAATTAGGATGTTTTTCTTGTGTAGTTACATATGTTGATTTTTAAAGCATTTGTTTTGCCAAAAGAAAAGGAGAGAATGTGAGAGATTATGCAGACAGAAGCAATAGAATAATGTGTTTCCAAAACTAATAATCTTTTCTAGGTATAATCTCTCCTGATAGAAACCCACATAGATGTCCGAAAAGATGAAAGCAGTTGGGTTGGTTTAAGGCTGGAAGTGGGTTTCACTGCACATAAGATTAGATCATAATTGTTGATAATAAGTTACTGTTATTTTGACTGGAAATATCATTATATAATTTATTACTTTAATTGTCGAGCCTTTAATTTATATCAGTTTCAAACTTGGGGTAGTCATGCTTGCTTTTGGTCATTGGTCATTGTGGAAACTCTTACTGTTTCTCTGGGAACCACATCCTCGCTGCTTTTTCGCCCTTCCTCTCCTGCCTGCCCTTTTCTTGAAGTGTTTCTTTTGTTTGTCTCCATTACACCAGCGTGCAGGGACACAGTGTTTCAGCACAGTGGGAGTTGGCAATCTCCGAAGAGGCTTTCCAGCACTGCTTTTTAGACTGAAATCATTACAATCTTCAATAGCTACTTGGATTAAAAAAAAAAAAAAAAAGGAAAGAAAGAAACTAGCACATTATTATTCTCAAAACCATCTCAATGTAAAAAAGAGGCTGTTTACTTGGTTCTCCCTAACTCCCCCATCCTCTCTCCTCCCACCACTCCTGCTCATCTTGCCCCTTTTCTCTCTTGATGTGTTTCCTTCACACCTAAGTTTAGTTTGCATGGTCCTGATTCACTAATTGTATTCAAACTGAGTATACAAATACATTTTTTTCCCTGTTGGTTCTGAATATTTTTACATTGCTTAGGGGAAGGATTGTAGTCAGATATATCTTGCACTCATTGATATTTGAATTACTACCTTCCAGAATGTGAAATACATCAGCACTGACCCAAGATAATATTTTCAAACCCAGAAATTATTAACATGTGTTTAGTTGATGGAAAACTTGTTTCAGTAACAGATTCACAATTAATTGTTAAATAGAGAATTCTTGTTTATGGTTATTCATGTATCAAACACCCCTGCCCTATGTTTTTCTCCAGGTTCCTAAGTGCCTGCTTTTCATCAGTAGCAACATTTGTTTATGCGCATGCCCACAAAGTGACCATAAGTGCACTCACAAAAA
This sequence comes from Erethizon dorsatum, assembly GCA_028451465.1. Classification (NCBI taxonomy): domain Eukaryota; kingdom Metazoa; phylum Chordata; class Mammalia; order Rodentia; family Erethizontidae; genus Erethizon; species Erethizon dorsatum. The sequence goes on along the minus strand of CM051823.1, from coordinate 101,896,770 downwards.
AACTTGGGGTATGAGGAGCTGTTTGCAATGCCTTCACTCTGTGAAGGGGATTAGTGTATGTGAACACATAATATTTCCAACAGGGGTTTGTAGTGTTGTCATGCGATTTATTTTTTCTCTTTGGTGAGTATAACTGTAAATAATGAAAGGGAATGGCATGAATAAAAGGTAATTTATGTACTTTATCAAAGCTGTGCCACCAATTTGTAGCCTATATCCTAACCAGATGTATGTATATTCAAATAAGATCAAGATAATATAATGTTTTCATTGTTAAGTAAATGGAAACACGTAACAGAAAATGTAACAGGTATGTAGTATTTCGTTATTCATATTTCTTATTCCGATGTCTTTCACAATAAGTATTTGATTAAATGGAATCGAGTGTATGTATTCTTATTTGAAGTTACGTGTTCCCTGGACATGTCATAAAGTTTTCCCAGAAGATGTCAGTAAAGCTATTCCATCTGTCTGCCTCTAGTCATTGGGCCTCAAATAGAGTAAGCAGTAGAGAGTTATTGTTTTTTTTTAAAAAGATTTTTGCTCGTACTATTTCTTATACCTAGTATACTTTGATCTTTGTAACAGATTAGAAATAATGGCAAATTTTTTGTACCCTAAAGTCAAAAGATTTCACTCATTTTGTTAGAATTTTTCTTCTTAGTGTTTTTATTTGGCAGGAACACATTCAAGTTTACCTAAAACCAGGCTCTTAGAATACAATTTTTCTTAACAATTCCGCTTAAAATTCAAGGTCCAAGTTAAATAATATTTTTCTGTGAAACCTTTTTTGTGTTGTCTTGGATATATTTCTACTTTCTTTCGAAGTCCTATGGACCAGTGTTTGTGTATTTTTCATGGTGCACATTAAGCTTCCTCTTACTTCGTGTACATACGTGTAGTATCCCCTCTCTCCTATTGTTTCTAAATTCCTTATACTAAAATGATGTGTCTTTTTTTTATTTCAAACTTCTCCAGACTCCTCTCTCAGTATTTTGTACACCGATACTTGTTGAACATGCCTAAAAAATGAAAACAACAATGATTCAGTATCTCTTTTGTGTGCCATAAATTCCTATGCCTGAATATCCATTAGGAAAAAACCCAGCAATTTTAGTATTTATATAAAAGACTGTATGGGGATTAATAAGTACTTGTTGTTTTTAGATCCTGAAAGATATATGTCTACACTAATATGGAAGAATTGCTAGTGAAATTCTATTTTTAAAAGCAAAACAAGTCATGAAAAAATGTATTCATGGATCCCCTTTCCCATGATCTGCCAATAGGACTATAATGTGAAATAAAGTGAATAGTTCAACTTTAATATCATATCTGCAAATTACAGCTCTTTGAAATGCACCAGTTGCTCAAAAGGTTATGAATGATGTCATTTGCACCCATATAGGGAAATATTTTCTGCCTGACTTTTCAGATCTATTTACAGAGATCCAAAATGCTCTGCCTATTTGTTTATCTAAAATATGTTTCTTCGTGAATGTCAGAAAGGAATTGCTACTGTAATCCCAGGTATCAATTTGCTTCCTGTAGGATATTGCCTTATGATCCCTGCTTGGTCTTCTTTTATTTTTTTATAATCTCAAACCCTAGAGGCATCATTTCAACCTAAGTTAGTGATTTAGAGGCTCTCATGCTTTTATTTATAAATGTGTATGCTATAAAAGTTACATAGCCCAGAATGCAATGAAAACCGGTCACAAAATTTTGTTTTGAAAATCACAAACATGTCCTAGTAAATATAGCTTCTGCCCAGCCATATATTTTTTTAATACCAGAGTAGCTGCCTGATTGCACATGTTTGCTCTAAATTCAGAGTCCTGTTAAGATTTGGGAATCGTTTTGGGAGATCATACAACACATTCTGCATATTGGCTAGTGGGCTGCCAAGCAAACATCTCCATCATTTTTTATTTTCTTTTTCTTTCTGGGCAAATCACCAGACAAATGTATGACCTAACCTGGTTGCCTCAGGGCTGGACATATAATATATGCTATGATTTTCTTCTCTTTGGGTCATTATGGATAATCCAGAATAAAATTGTGAACAAGAATGTAATAAACTAACCTTTATTAAGGGTCCACAACCTCGCTAGGTGCTTTACATATATCATTTTAATACTAATTCAATTCTATGTAGCAGCTAATAAGTCAGGTTAAAACTTGAATACTGGGCTGATTTGCCTCTTTACCAGATTGGGAGGCTTAATCTGGAGGTTTCTTTTAGTCAGTAGCTTTTAGGAACTGGGGAAAGGATTTTAACTGTTTAGAATTAGAGTCTACTCTGCTAATACTGTTTATTTGAAATAAATAGAAACTGCCGAGTAACAAAAGAAAGGTTTAATGGCGGGGAGAGGGGCAGAAGTAGGGAAGGGAGAAGCAACAAAGGAAGGAAAAACAGAAAATGATAATGGGGAAGGGAAAGGAAAGTTAAAGAATTGCAATAAATTCCTCTGAGATGTATGTTTTTGGTTAATGATAGGTTAAATGAGACCTACTGATTTTGATTTAAATATATTAATTTCAATTGAAGTACTTATGCTGACATAATAAAAGTATTTAAGGTAATGAATCATTATTTTAAAGGTCACCAATTAAATTCCTTCCCCTGAATACTTTTCCACCTGCCATTCTGCAGGTGGACAGCCTCACATGCACAGCCTCATCAGTTTGGGCTATAGGCATCAGTGATGCCAAGCTGTAGGTGGAAAAAAACATACTTTAAAATCCCAGCTTTGTGGCTAAACCTTGTCATTTTAGATGTGTCTGGCATTAGAAGTAGGTTTTCTTTTTCTCAGTTTTCCTCTAACTCTAGGATATGTCCCAGGGAAATTGGCAGTAGATGAAGAAGAAAAGCTGTTTTCAATCCTATGTTGGGGGTCTGGATTTTTCAGTTAACACACATACTTGCTTTCAGGGAAATTGTTGTTTCATATTATTTATTGTAGTTTTCCTCTGCTGATTGTCTTACATTGAGAAGCAGGACATATTAGTGAACCTGGCAGGGGATGTATCCCACAAGCCTTAAGAGAATGGGCCAAGCCAGGACAGGCATCAGTAGGTAGAACCTGGCTGGGGAAGATGGAGGGAAGAGAGTTTTACAAACAGAATTTCAACTAAAAAACAGTTTTGAAGTTTGGGGTATTTCTGGGTCTTGTGGGTTTAGAGTCTTATTAGAGACAGTGGGAAGGTCTTTTCTGAGAAAAAATCAAATAAGTATTTCTACTTTTTAAACATAAAATAAAAAGCAAAATTGAACATATTTCTAGGTCCCATTCAGTACAAGGCTCCCTTGCAGTACTGGGCACTGACCCCAGGGAGAGCTGAGCTTTGTCCCTAACCCATTTTAAAATTTTTATAAATTGCCTGGGCTGAGCTCAACTTGTGATCTTCTGGAGTCAGTCTCAGGAGTAGCTGAATTACAGGCATGTGCCACCAGCCTGGCTCAAGCTGCTTATAAAGGCACCCATGAGACTAAACGGTTTGTACAGATTAAGCATAGAATGTATCCAGCCAAAAGCCAAAAGACCCATGTCCAGCAGCCAGAAGGAGGTTCAAAGCAGAGATGGAGGACAGGCTGTGAAAAGATAAGATGCCCAATGAGATAAAATAATAGGAATGGCTATTTATAGTTCACACATGGGGGGGGTAGTTGTTTAATATGTCATTCTAGATGGGATGACCGATATAGACATACCTCTTAAATAAATGATTTAGAGTTAACAACACAGGAAAATTATTGTTTGAATTAGTATTTTATGACTGTTCTTTATCACCGAAAACATACATGACGTCAGCGGTTTGGATAAAAACAAAGAAATAAAGTTTTTGTTACTGCCCCACAGGAGCTTGAAATATGTAGTAACACTGACAGAAAAAATGTACTGGTAGTTTTCTAACAGCTTGTGTCTTACCTAATATCAACCAGCTGGGCATATTGGAACTGTGAGGAACCTGGACACAATAGTAAGCTCTGGCTGAAAAAAAAAAATGCACCAATCAATAGTTGTATTATAGTAAAAATCCTTCTGGGCTTAAAATTTTATTTTCTTGTATTATGTTAGAAACCCTGAAGAGCAAGAATGAGGGCTAATCAAAGAAATAGCAGAAACAACATATGTTTCCCAATACATGATGGTCTCTATCAAGGACTTTATGGGTTCCATACAAAAAGCTGGAAAGCTATATAGTAGTGGTGGGGTTTTGTTGTTGTTGTTGTTTGGCTGGTTGGTTTTTTTGGCTTAAGTCTTCATGGTGCTGTTTCAGTATGCTTTTTATGAAAATCTTTCTAGCAACCTAGTAAATTCAACAACATATCTTAAAATTAGAAAATAATTCTTTGCACACTTCTATGTATGTGCATGCATGTAGCTGTGCACAGTCTTATTCACTTCTCTTTTAATATTTTACTTGAAACATTTGGAAATTAGCCATCTGATTGTCTTTCAAAATATAACTATTTCATATGCATTCCTCATGTCAATGGCTACTAATTTGTATGTGTCTACTAGAATTATTTTTGTCCTAAAATGTAGATATTACTATAGAAGCATGAAATGCATGTAAACCAGTTACATATAGCCAAACTGACTATTTCTTTTTAGAATAGTTTGATGTATGAAATACATAAATATATGATTAATGGAATACATTTATAGCCCTCTTTTAGTGAAAAATGCAGCTTATTTGCTTCTCATCAGCAGAAAGCATTTGGTAGGAGTTGACTGGAATCTTCAAGAAGAGAAGAAGGATTAAAGAGTAAAATCAGGTATTAAGGGGAAAATGGTACACAAGGATAACTTACAGAGGTGAGAAAAAGAGAGGTAGGAGGACAGGTCCAGAAACAGATGTAAATAAGGAACACACAGATGTAAAGGTCTCTACTTGTGGGGAGGCAGATCTGAATGGGAAAAGAGGACTCATCACATAATTTTCTCTTTCTCCTATTGTTTGCTATGAGATCTTTCCTCTCATTTTTCTTCCTTAGTGAACTTGCAGAAAGGACTGCAATCAAAGTAATCATTCAAAAATGCAAACCTAAAGCGTAATTACTTCACTTCTCCCTTATATCCCTTCATTGCTTCCTTTTGATCTATGGTACATTTTGAACTTTGAATGGCCTAATCTGGCCCTTAAATATGGTCTCCCGGCCCAGGTTCACTAGTATATCTTGGACTTTATGTAGAAGACATTAAACTGGTTGTACTTCTCTGACCACTCTGCATACCTGTTTTGGCACTGTTCTCTCTATCTAGAGGGTTTCTTTACCTTTTCCTGGTCAATAAAACATCCTATAGGACTCAGCAGAATATCACTTGGATTAGGCAATCTTTTCTGGAAAGCTCCTAGTCTAACACTACAGCTCAAAATATTCCCACAACACTTGAAATGACTTAAAAATTGGATTACGTAGTGCATTTATTATTCTGTCTTCTCACCAGATTCTTCTCTTGAGTAGGACCATGGTAATCTTCCTTATAAGATTCTGACCATTTCAATTGTTTTTGTTTCAGTAGTATTTTCTGAGAAGAAGAATGGCAAACAAATTATGGAACAAGTAGAACATCCTGCAGAGGTTTACTAGCAAAAATTAAAGGACATTATGAGTGTATCAATTGAAATGATGGCTTTTATATAAAAATCTTTTACTTATATTCATAAAGATGCTTTTATTGACTTGTGTGGGCACTTTATGTACCAAGCAAGTCCTGCCATCTAGCAGAGCACAATGTTCCTAATAAATATTAGTTACATGAATAAAAGCAGAGATAAAAGACCTTTAAAAAATTTAAACCTACTTAAGTAGGCCTAGATGTGTGAGTCTCAGCATAATTGGTTTAAACACTTTATTTCCCCAATAAATACCTGTTTGAGTATAACAATTGATGATATTGAACTAGAAAAGAAATGCTTAGCTAAAAAAAGAGCTAAGCAAGACTTCTTTGGTTCTAGTAAGTGATTTTAAATACTGAAACTAGGACTGGGTTATGAATAAAGGGTAAAACAATATTTGTGTTTTATTGTCCATAATGGCTGTACGTAACAAATAGTTCATGTTGCTGGGAGTCTTTCTATTGTTGCTCTTTTGTCATATAAGTTTGAACCTGATTTATACCAGGTTCTGCACCTAAATCTAAATAATTAGCAAAAAATTATCACTTAAAATGGGAGAAATATCTAATTTCTCAAAGACAAAAAGAGGCTAGCGAGAACAAACAACTTGTTTTCCAGCAAAATAATCTGGAAATGAGAATGACATCTAAAAAAATTACATTTGGAATTATATTACATTGTCATAAACTGGATGAAAGTTTCATTTTACAAGAAGGAATATTATAATTATTTTTAAACATTGCCTCATCTGAAGAAGTATGAACAGAAAATAAATACATGAAAAATGTTCAATATCAGTGGCCATTTGAGAAATGCAAATTTAAAAATTCATATTTCATTTTACTCCAGAAAGAATGGCTATCATCAAGAAATAAACCAGTAACAAATGCTGGTGAGGTTGTGGAGAAAAAGGAACCCTTCTCCACTGTTGGTGGGAGTGCAGACGGGTGCAACCACTGTGGAAATCAATATGGAGATTCCTCAAAAAACTAAAAATAGAGGTCCTATTTGACCCAGTTAGTCCCTTTCTTGGTATCTTCCTGAAAGAATTAAAAGCATCATACTGTAGCAATCCACACCACACTCATGTTTATAGCAGCACAATTTGTAACAGCTAAATCTTGGAAATAGCCCAGATGCCCATCAATGGATAAATGGATAAAGAAATTGTGTTTTTTTTATACAATGGAGTACTACACTGACACAAAGAAGGATAAACTTGAGACATTTTTAGGTAAAACGCACCTTGAAAACATAATTTTAAGTGAAATAAATCAGAAATGTTTAAATATTGCACTGTTTCTCTCATGTGAGAAAATAAGGACCAGAATAGATGATACACATTGGGAAGTAGGGAGAAAATTTTCAAATGGGAAGGGAAACAAGAGAGGGGTAAGGGGAAAGGAAGAGAAGGGATAGGTATAAAAAATGAAAAAGAATGGAAAGAAAACAATAGAAACAAAATTTTGTAAAGGGAAAAGGGAATAAGGATTGAAAGGAAGGTAGGGAAATGGGGAAAAAAAGAATTAAGATATATTATCTACAGGTACAAATATCCTATGATGAATGCGATCATTATGTATGTCAAAAGTGTACCAAATAAATGTATTAGGGCCGGTGAGATAGCTCAGCAGCATAAGCACCTGCCTGGCAAGCGCGAGATCCTGAGTTCGACTCCCGGCACCCACATACAAGAAAAGGGCTGGTGAGATCGCTCAGTGGCATGGGCGCCTCCTGGCACACGAGGTCCTGAGTTTGATCCCTGGTACCCCCCCCAAAAATTAATGAAATTACTTTGTATGAGAGTTAAAACAATACATGCTAGTATTTGGGATTATAATGTAAGGTCAAGTAGATGCTTTTTAAAATTGTCTATCTTAAATCTATCAGAATAAGAGTAATGAGGGAAACTAAGAATTTGGGTAGATGTTGTACAATGAGATTTATTATATTACATATAGACTAGCGAAACAGCCCATAATATACGTATGGTGTCAGCACCAACGGATTCTTATGTTACTGGAAAACTGAATGTTCATTGGTTTCATTACTTTGTCTATTTGTCTGTAGAAAGTTTGTAGTTGATTATGTTAGCTCTGTATTTATGAAAGATTTGGGATAGAAAACTCATGAAAATTTGTATCTGTACTGAGTCCTGGACAGGATTTTGAAAATTATTGAATTTCCTTATTGGTTGAATGCTTGATAGAATACTCTTTCCGTATTTGGCTTTCATAAAGCTGTATTCATATTGTCCTTTTCTTAGAAATTATAATGATAAAGAATATTCTGATTTCAGTCTATTCTTGAGATAAAACTCTGCTGTACCCTATAGTAGATACAAACATAAAATTGGTTTGAATTTCCTCAGAGATCTGGTTTCAATAAATCCATAACATAGTATTTGTTTGGCTTTGATTTCTTACTTTTTCTTAGACCATGAATGAGCCTTATGATTCCATTTCATGAGGCCTGTGAATTGTGACTGATTACCTAATTAACTGATTTATTGGTAAAGTGGTTATAAAAGGAGGCTTTGGGATCAGACCAACCTGGTTTTGAATTCAAGCCCAGCAATTTACTAGCCAAATAACAAATAGTCTGTAAACCCTCCCTAAGCCTCAGTTTCTTTTTTGTTTTGTTTTTGTGTACAAAATGTAGATTCTAATAGTACCTATTATTTGACTTGTCATAAAATCAGAAAATGTGAACAAAACCTTTTGAACTGTGCTTGATGCATAGTAAGCTTAATAACAACAATTAGAGTTTTCATGCGCCTAGGTAAGTGCAATTATGAATTATATTACCCACTTAAACCAAATGAAACCTTATAAAAGAAATGTGTGGCTTAAAAGATTTTTACAAGGAAAACACAATTCAAACATAATAGAAATAAAACAGAAACATTGCACAAAAGAGATAAAAATAATTGATATTTTATCCTTTGTCATCCATAATGTGATGTGGAAATGGTGATCTATTAGGTCTCACAGAAGTTGGTCAAAACATAGACATTAAGAACTTGGATGTGTGATTTAGATCCACAATCATACAATTAAACTTCATGCTAAGTTTATTTTGATCTTTGAGATTTCTTCTAGTGATAATAGTGTTGACATCACAATGAACATATTAAAAAGTAATCATCTATGTTATAAAGACAAAGCCCTACAACTTGCTCAACTGTTTCATACTTGCATACTCAATATGGTATTTTATTATTTTCTGAATTTAGTTATACGTACTTATAAGCCTCCTTTGAGATTTCTTAAGGACAGTGGCAGAGCCTACTTTTATGTTTTGTATTATTCTATTTTTAATAATCTGTCAGCCATGTACAACTACTCTGTCTCTCACCACCTGTATGGTAAGTTCCGGAAAGCCTGGTGTTTCCTTTCTCAGCTTCCCTTGCAGCAAGAGGGGTCAGGGCCATGTATTCTCATTGTTCCAGTGAGGCATGTGGAATGTTCTGCTGGCAGCGTGTGGTTATAGTTTCTTCCATACACAGACATGGGTGCCTCTGTTCTTTCTCTTTGCCTTTTACTTTTGAATATAGTATTTATTATCAGAAATAGTGACAGTCTTATAATCAAGGGTCAACAAACACAAGGATCCAGGAATAAGAGTCTTATCATAGCATTGCAGAAAGATGGAACATACTTGGTCCCTGCTGACATTTCTGAGCAGCTGCATCAGCCATAGACCACCTCCCTCTGGACTTCTTGTGATTTATATGACTGTGCTCTTTAGGCCAGTACAAATCAGGTGTTCCTTTCAATTAGTATGTAGGCTTTTTGTAATGTGAGTTCAGTCATTTTAACTCTTCCTTCTGTGATTTATGCTGGCTACACCCTGATCTCTAGAATCTTTGAAATCACTTAGAATTATAATACAGGAAAATGAGAATAAAATGGATAAAATTAGTTATTTAAAACCTGGTATCATAAAAATAGGCTCTAATAATTTCTCAGAAAAGCATAGTTGATTTTTGAGTAATAATTTCTAAATAACATTTCCTGTTTGAAATTTATATAAGGTGCACCTAATGATATAGGGAATAGTGTCTCCTGTAATCTTCCTAAATGAATGGCAATTTTGTTAGTAGATATTTTTATAGAGCTGCCTGTTGTATGTGAATCAGGGATATCAATGCACAACTCAATAACATCAATTATGTGTGAGGCCAACAGAAGCCACATATGATACTTTCTAGTGGGACATTCTATTTCAAATCAGAGTTTTTAATTCATAGGGGAGAGAATAGTCTTCTGTTCTTCCCCAGCATCTTAGGTCTCAATTTGGATTTTGAAGGGTGTACAGAATATGGGAGACTCTCTGGTGGAGGTCTGTGGAAGAAATATTCTGTATTTCTAGTTGAGGGAAGATCCCTGTATCTAGAAAACAATGAAACTGTTCATGTGTTCACTTCTACAAGCAACATTTTAGGTATATAATAGACTCATAACTGAATAGGAAACCATTACACTTTGCCTGAAGGTGACCTCATGGTCTCGTGTTTGCTGATGAGACAGTATTGAGTCCCTGGTAAACTGTGAACACGTGACAAAACCATCTTCTAAGTTCTGCCCCATAGAAAATGGCCAAGATAATTTTGGCCAAGAAATATGCAAGCATTCCCACATACTAATCATAGCTGTAGAACAAAACAAAAGCAAATTTCTCTGTCTCTGTCTTTCTCACACACACCTTATTTTATATCCTCGTGTTTTCTGTGATTTTGAGAAACGTGGCTTCCATCTGAATCCATTAGGATGAATTCTGTGCAGAATAAACTATTGGAAAATTTAGATATTCTCTGTCATATATTATTTTAGCATTATAATCTATAATGTGAAGCCATGCCTTCTGAAAATGTTCCATTGGGTAACCTTTGATTTGTGACAATTAAATTTTATAATTAATGTATGGAAATATTATTTTCAAATTTTCTTGGGAAAGGAAGAAAAGTATGCTCTTCATGAGATGCAGTATAAAGTGCTCCTTCGGATACTTTTCAGAATATGTACCTAGACAGAGTAGTATAAATTTATATTCCTTGATACTACCTTAGGCTAACAACAGGTAGATAAAGGAGAGCCAGACATTTTATAGATTATGCCAGAGTATTTATTTCATCTGGGAGGATATCTCTTTTTATATCAGAATTTGAAATTAATAAAATCTAAAAATTAATAGGACATACAATCATAGGACAAACTAAGAAAAGAGAGTTAAGAAATTAAGCTTATTGAATTAAACTATTAACATCCTCTCCCAGCCAGTTCTCTTTTTCAGAGATGTTAGGAATGATACCTTGGCATTTCAACTGGTGAATAAATGTGTTTATGTTATAATGTGAATTTGACTTATTATACTTCATTTCTCCTACTACATTCTACTGAAAGAATTAAGTTATAATATTGGCCCTGCTTTTCATTATCCTCCTCTTACTGAAGTTTTTTCCAAATAGCAAAATTCTCCTTTTCTTACATGGTTCTGGTTTGTTTGCCATGGCATCACCATTAGTGTTTGTGTTTATCTTCTGTATCAAAACTTAGTCTATGAAGTCATTTTTGATAATTTCTCTTTTAGCTTAGCTTCACAAAATTTTTCTAAAGCTGGGATAGCATGCCCCATTCCACCTCTCCCTGTGCTGCATAAGCGCTTTGAATGATGACAGATCAGAGAAGATGAGCCTGAATGCATAATTATTGTAGCATATAGTTAATGTTGGTTTATAAAAGTAGGCACACAAAATAAGAAAACATGCTTGATAAAGCTAGGAAGTTTATGAAGGACCTGAGTAAGAATAACGATGAGGAGTTATAAGGTTTCATAAACTTCCTTTTCCTCAAATGTCACTGTCTCCGATTGTCTTCCAGTCCCTGTAAAACATTTGTCTCATGCATAATAATTTCCTCCTTTCCCTCACCCATCTTAGAACAGTTTTGCCTTTTCAACTAGTTACTGTTAGCACCATTTAATAAGAAGGTTTTGCTGGGCTTTCTAATCGAAAACTTGCTTTTATCTTTCTTCATGAAAGAATTGAAATGGCTTCTTTCAGGTTGCTGTAGCCTCTGGGGAGATAAGGACCCTGCGGTTAACAGGATGAGAGATTTTTGTTTAGAAATTTTTATTTAGACAATGAAAAATGACCTCTGTAAACTCAAAGCTATCTTATTTTGGGGCTTTAGGCTTCTGGCAGATAAATCAATTGGGCCCTTGGGACAGCAAAGGAAAAACCTTTGCAGTAACTATGTCAGGGCAATGCAATAGATTTGTTGTGAGTATGCAGTTGTGTTGAATGTACAATGCACTTAAAAATAAATATCATTTTATTTTCTATGAAATATTCAGAATCTGGATTCTACTCTTTTCAGCTGTTGCAAAGGAAATATTTCTTTTTGTGATATAAACTGCAGAAAGCAGATTTTTTAATGTATAAAGTATTTGGCTATTGTTGGTATTTTGATTTTGACTTTTTAATTATTTACTTGTGTGTTTTCTAATGGAGATTATTTTTAGATTTAAATTCTCAAAATTATATCCTCATATTAAAACTCAATATTATAAACTACTCTTTTGTGGGTAAACAATTTCATTGTTACCTAAATAATACAATAGTATTTTGCCTAAAATATGCCTTTCCAGATTGCTGCAACATTTTTCACACCTGTTCATAGATTCAAGGAGCTTTGCAGCTCCTCACAGCATGAATTTGCACTGCATGTTCACTCTAAAGAAAGAATATAGCACTTGGCTATGTGCTTTTTTACCTATGTCTTGTTGGGTACAGATTCAGGGTGAAAAGTTATGCAGAATAATCTGTAAATTTGACGAGGAAACAGACCAGGAGACAGATGCTCAACCAATATGTATGGTTGTGCAGTTGTTACTGATTGGATTGTTGATCAGAACAGTAAAGAGGCAGATTGGAAGGGGTTAATTTGTTCTCCATTTTACAGGAAACCTTTGCACACATTTTGCAATGTCATTAGAGTTACAGTGCAAACCAGTGAAATGAATGAGATAAGAAATTAAAGGGTACTGAAAAATTGAGGTGCAAAATGCTTAGCAAATATCACATAAAGTGTCACAATGAAAACAATGGGAAGACAGAGGTACATTAGGGAGACAACCAAAGAATACAGGAAAACAACATATCCTCCTTTATTTTTTGAACCTTAGTTCTGACTGATTACTCGGGAGTGAGAGCAAGCCTATTTGATAAAGCTCTTCTTTCTTATCGTTCTTTTTTTTCTCCTTTCCAAAAGTTGATTAGTGTTAGGCGATAGCCAGAATTAATGAGTAAACCATGTTCTATTTATTTTCCCAAAACCTTCAATTTAGAACCTTCAATGTAGAATAATATAATATAAAATTAATATATTGCTTAAATATCCATGATTTGGCCACATTGACTCTTCACAAATTATCAAATATAGGTTTCAATTTTAGGAGTACTGGGACAAATATTATATATTTATATCTGGGTTTTCTTTTCCAATAAAAGTGAACATAATGCCAATCTCAAAGTATTGTTACAGGGAAACAATAAGTGAGATAATAGATATAATAATAATAGTTAAAAGATTTTGAGTATTTTCCTGTGCAGTAACTCTTTACATATATCCATTTATTTTAAGAGCCGTATTGGATATATATAACTAAAGTATTCTAATGATTGGGGAAATAGAGGCCTGGAGAGTTTAATTAATTTATCTGCTAGTAAGTGGCAGAGCTGGTGATCAAGTCAAGAAGCTGTACTTTTTTTTTTTTTTGTGGGTACCGGGGGTCGACCTCAAGACTTCGCGCGCCAGCAGGTGCCTGTGCCGCTGAGCGATATCACCGGCCCTTTTTTCATATGTGGGTGCCGGGAGTTGAACTCGGGCCCTCGCGCTTGCCAGGCAGGCGCGTACATTGCTGAGCCATCTCACCAGCCCCAAGAAGCTGTACTTTTAACTCTGAAGTAGGATCCCTTATGCCAAGTGCACACTGTGCATTCTGTACAGGGGTTTCTTCCCTTCGCTAACATCTAATATATTGACTAAGATATTTGTGATCACCTCCTGTTATTTGGATATTTAGAAGTGTTCAGATTATTAAGGAAAATAAATATATTTAAATTTCAGTCTAACTCAGTTATTACATCAAAGTATGACTGTTTAATGCACCCTTTTCTTTAAAGCAATATGTCGCATCAGATTATTTTGTTCAAGAAGCCACCAGCATTTATTATATACCTAATATCTCACTATCTAATGTTGATTATGCAGAGTAAGTTTATAAATCTCAGGGTCTTTGGCTATAAGTACTTTCGTAAGTAGGTAAAGAAGGAATTTTACTAGAAACCAGTAGAAAATTGGTTAAGCTATTACTTTCAATTGTTAATTTAATTAAAATCACTATTCTGCTATACAATACAAATAGCAAATCCAATGAGCTATTAGACAACTGAAAATATATTTAGTTACAATTAATGGACAGTTTACAGAAAAATGTTTGAAATTAATTTCATTAGATACTTTCTGAAAATTTAGTTCTCTGCACATATTACAAGTGACATAAGCAGTCAGTTTATTTGTAAATTATTCATGAGATACATGCTTATGAAGTTCCACTCGTTCCATTATCTGATATCTTGTTTTTCAAATTTCTGAAAAATAATTGTAAATGTACAGATAGAATGCTTCAAACTACAAAGCAGTTACAATGCTCACAAATCAAATTTGCTAAAAGTCTACACGTGCTACTCTGAAGTGGTCTCTACACTGCCACTCAGGGCTTATTATGCTTATCTGCTTTTCAAATTGATTGCAGATTCAAAATATTAAGTGAGAAATATAAGTGGGTTCCTTTTGTAATTCATAGATAATACTACAAAGTTCTATACATTAGTACTTTAATGCTTAGTTCTATGTCCCCTGTAGTATTTAATGTTCTTTAAATATGTGTTGAATAAAATAACAATAGGGAAAGAGAAATCAAATAGTAAAAGTAGAGAAATAGTACTGTACAAAAGTCTATGTTTAGTATAGGATCCAGTGCAACATTTTAAAAGCTCTTTAAGACAGTTCTTTACAATATTTTATGCTTATTGGAATGAATATTCTTTATCACTTAAAGTTAACTCACATTTAAAGATATTGCTTGGGAGTGAGAGCAAGCCTATTTGATAAAGCTCTTCTTTCTTTTCATTCTTTTTTTTTCTCCTTTCCTAAAGTTGATTAGTGTTATAGATATTTGATACTAGTTGATAGTGTTATAGATATTTAAGATACTAGAGTAGTGTATGAAACTATTTGAAATTATTTTCATTGAAGATAATTTTTATAAGATTATACATGAATTGAAAAATCCCACCAAAAGAAATAGAAAGTAATTAAAATAAAGATGTAAAAATGAACATCAAAATAAGTACTATGACCTTGTGATGTTGATAATTACAACATTAAGATAAATGAGTTATCAGTCAAAGTTTCAACTAGAAATTGATGGCACTTCTGATTTATTAAATTAAGAATTGTTATTTACAAAGGAAAAAGTCATAAAGGTGTGTATGAAGTTAGTAACAATAACAAAAATACAGATTAACAACAACAACAACAATAAACCCAGAGATGTTGCCCACCTCACACCTTGGTTCCAAAGGAAAGAGGAGAGTGAGCAGTTAGCAAAATCTAGAAAGAGAGTATTGAGATTACTTCCAAAGGACAGATTGAGGAATGTGAACAGTTCAGGTGGACTGTCAACTTGACTGAATTATAAAGTGCCTAGGGAATTAGTGAAGCACACTTCTGGGAGTGTCTGGATGGCTCATGGATACATGACCTCGGGACTATATCTGGTCCCTGGCCCATTCCTCTCTGCCACTCCTCCTATGTGCTCTGGTTCCTGGCTGCCATGAAGTAAGCATCCATGCTCCATGATGCCCTCTCACCACGATGCAGGATCCTTGGAGTCATCTAAAAATGGACTGAATCCTCTAAGACTTGAGCCAAATTAAACATCTCCCCTTTCAAGTTGTAGGTATTGAGTATTGTATCCCTGAGTACTGAGAAAACTGACTAATATAAGGAGCATAGCTAGCTGAGGAGACCAAGCAAGGGAAGAGACAGGATAATAAATATACTGACCTCAGTCCTTTATTCTTGTGTCTGTTGCTGGTGTTCCCCATCTACTGAACCCGGTTGTAAGCTGTAAGGTGAGGAAGGTTTGTTGATGGAGTCCATGCAGGTCAATGCTTCACAGTAGAGAGCTGGGTGGAGAGGGATTCTAGAGGGAACAATGGGAAATATCTGGCTGTATGGGGAAATATGAAAAAAAATACTTCAAAACCCAAAGCACTGGTCAGTTGGGATGCCATTAAAATTGTTGGTGAAAATTAAGAAGCAGTGAAGAAATTGAAATTTTTAGCAATGATTAAAATTTTGGAAAACAAATACCCTGAAAATCACCCAAAGGGAGTATAGAATTCTTTGAGCAAACATGAAAGTACAATAGGTGTGTGTGTGTGTGTGTGTGTGTGTGTGTGTGCATGTGTTTGTGTGTTTGCATGTGTGCAGAGCTACATGACAAGTGTACCTCTGTAGGTAAAGAGGAGGGAAAACACTATAGGCTAGCAGATATTGATCTGGAAACAAATTCCTTATTACAGTTTTATTCTTTGAGAGCAGATACCTTGTTGTATTCTACTTTTTAAAAAATTTTTGAGACAGGGTCTTGCTATGTAGTTCAGGATGGCCTTGAACTCACAGGGATCCTCCTGCCTCAGCCTCTTGAGTGCTGGGATTATAGGTATGCATCACCATGCCTGGCTGTATTCCACTTTGTAATCTTTGTCTGAATCCAAAGTCTGATTTATGGTGAAGACAGTAGATGCAAAATTTAAGGAAGCACCAAAATAGTAAAAAATCATGATACATAATATTCAAATGCAATGCAGTATTTAAAAATTTAAAAAAAGTAAAACACCATCAGGATGAACAAAATATCAACGTTTCAAATGAAATCCTGTATTTTTAATCAGTTCATAGATCTTTAACAACCTGCACAATTAGATTTAAATGGATTGAATATTGTTTGCAAAAAGACTAGGCCGTTCAGGCTCTTATATATAATTGTGGTTTTAGTTGTAGTACTTACATTAATTTTTCTCATTGGTCCAAGCATGGGAAGGCACAGCACTTAGATAAATTTATACAAAAGCATAGATTTTTCCTTTTGCCTCAATATGACTTAGGACTTGACTGCTGAACTCCATAATTGATAATTACAAGGTGATAGTAGATGTCTTTTGAATGAAAAACAAATAAATTAGTGTGGCCGTTTCTTTCTCCAAATATGAAATACTAAGATGTGGTGTTCATTCTAGCTCTTATTTTCTTCTGTTATGGCAAATTTACTGTGTTTCTGTATCTGACATTTTTCTTTAAAGTTGCAAGAGCAGTTTTAAGGTGCGATTAGGAATACGTGGACGCTCAAAGACAGTTCTTGTAAAATTCCATGAATAATGCGCTAGGTAAAAATTTTGGTATTAGTTTGCCAAAATTGCCAGTTTTCCATAGAATCCTCCTCAGTTTCTTCTCAAATTTAAACCGTACTTTTCATATTCAGTTTGGTTAAACATTTCTAAAATATAGGATTTCAGTGTTGTACAAAATTTTACCTTTGGAACATTCTAAATTGCCATCTAATATCTTTTAAATTGTTCCTTCTTGGTATTCTCATCTTTTAATTTATTTTGTATGCTTTCTTGTTTAGAACTATGTATGTCTTAAAATTATGTTTATCTTAAAACTCTTTGTAATATCTAAGCAGATCAGTGTGAAATAAATATTAATTAATGGTAGTCATAATAGTAATGATACAGTAATTTAACTTTGTCATTGCTTTGATCAAATTACCTTTCCTTAAGGCCCCAATGGAATAATATTGATTTTTACAACAAATATAATTTCTTGTCCTTGAAAGCCTTTTCTTCTATCTCCACTTTAATGTCTTCCATTATTTTTTTGTTAGATACAGATGATGTGAAGAGGGACTCCATTGCATTATTTATTTTTTCCATAATTAATATATGAACAAAGCAAAGATGAAATTTGACATAGGAAACTCCTAAGAGCCAGATCCCATAAATGTGTATGTTCAAGATCATATTCTAGAGATACTATAAATATTATGTGAGGTTTGGAAATGTAATGTTGGTTTTTTTTTTAAGTAAATAATCACCTGTGTCCTTTATAAGTCTTATATATTATTAATGATGGCATTTCTAAGAACATTTTTTTCTTGAGAATATTTCACTTGGATCTTCAAATCATGCATTTGTTGGGACCAGTTCACCTACTGGTCCATATCCACATAACTCATGCTTTACAGTCATAGACCGGTGTGACACACTGTAATAGAAAATGATGCATTGCCTGAATTTAAAGGAACATGGACTATTTCTGGCTCTGCCGTGCAGCATGAGATCTGTATCACATTTGAGACAAAGCTAACCCAGCAGGCAGAGCAGAAAGATATCTATGGGCATCCATTAATCAGGGTAGAGTATATGTATACATTTTTTCAGCATCTTACTCTATTTGCTTGGTATATTTTAAGCCTGAAACACAGAACAAAAATAGCTTTAGTGACCATTGACATTGATTCTTACATAATCATCTTTAGAGAATCATCCCTTGTGAAAGCCAAAGCAAATACAATTTGGTTGAAAATTGTTAAATGGTATTATGTGTAGTCCTTTATTCTATCTTTTCTCACTAGGTGCCATTAAATGCTCTGCAATTATGCATCTTGTTCTATAAATAAATTTATATTTAAATCCACCATTTAAAAGCCAATTAAATTCAAAATAATTTAAAGCATAGTGTTTATAAGAAATACAAGTATTAAATTATTTTGAATTCAAACTAGGGAAAATAAACAAGATAGGATCAACTGAGAGATGTATTTCACTGTTACGGAACACCTTCGGTTTGGGTAAGACTAGACATTCATCAAGGCAGAATTGTGGTACATGCTTTAAAGATGATGCTTGTTATCTCTCTTCAGTCTATGAGGTATATTAAGCATTCTCAAGTTCTTCGCACATAAGTTTATTCTATTTTACTAAGGGATCTCCATGTCTAAACTCTTGAAGCTGAACCACGCCTTTCCCCTCATGCACCATTCCAAGTGCAGTAAAGTAAGGACTAGCAGGGATCAGACTAACACATGTATTTTCCAAATCTATGCCATAATGGAGCATAAAAGTAAAATGCTTCCAACTTTATTGGAATTAGGCTTCTAGATAGAAACTACACCCTCACCCAGATTTTATTAGTGTTTTGCTTTGTTTGTTGATTTTCCCTTTTATATCATCCATAGTCCCTATGCCTTACTTTCTCTCACAGCCAATTTTCCATTCCTCTGTAGCAATTACTGCTAGGCCTTGCAGTTATTGAACAAGAATTACTTATCGATGGTTTTAAGTGATTTCAGTTACTACGTATGTATATAGCTAACTCTCAAATCTTCATTTCTATCACTGGTCTAGTCACATCTTCACGATTACATTGAGGTCACCTGTCCTTAGAAACCAGCTAAATGTGTTACGTCTTAATTACATTGTACATCCTGAAACAAACATCCATTCACCATTCCTGGTAATCTCATCACTATTTTCACAGCTGGCTGGGCTGTGCAGCATGAAGAAAGAGATGGAGGTGGGGAAGAGGAAAGTATGCTTGGGAAATGAGATTCGGTAGTTATTTGATTTATTCACTCAACATTATTCCTCACAGTTAGCCCAGAAATAACGTATAACAATTTTTTTTCTAGACCGTATCCACACTTACTTCTCTGTTTTGACTCTCACAAGTACACTGAGTCCAGTTCCCATTCTATTACTTCACATTCATTCTCTCCAATATCCTTTTCATGTTATAATTTATTTTAGTTGCAAAGGTGGAAATAATTTCTCACACATCTACAACAACTCCTCTTTCCTTACTATATCAGAATTATATTATTCCATCCTTTTCCATCTTGCTCTTTTAATCTCAAATTTTTCTAATCTACTTTGTAAAAAAGTTCATTCAAATAAAAGTAGTTTGTTGTTTTCAAAGAAATTAGAAATTAGAAAAGAGAACATTGGAAAGGAGAAATTCTCTTCTTCCTTTCCATCTTGCTTTTTCTTCCCTCCCCTCTCATTCTCCTTTCCTTTTCTCTTCTCCCTGTTCTTTCCTACCCTCTTTCCTTTCTCCTGTCTTCTCTGTCTCATTACTTTCATTCTTAAACATGTATTGAATGCCTGCCTACTCTATTTAGGTATGTTGAAGCTAGAAGATAAATCAGATGTAATTCTACTTCAAGGCTGACAAAATCTTCAGTAAAATATCATGACAAAATCCTCACAATACATATTTAGGGAAATATTATGGTCTATATTTCATGCAGGTAGAAACTAGAATTGAGAAAGTTTGTATCATGATACACAGAAGTCACAGAGCAGATAACAAATCTAACTGGTAGTCAAATCTAGACCTTTCCCATTTCAGAAATATATTGTCCCTGAAAACAACTTAAAATCCAAATCCAAGAAGTTAGAAGGGTGGGGGAAGGAGAAAGGGAGGGAGGGAGGGAGAATGTAAACGAATTGAGGTACTAAAACAAAGCAAGTATGCCTAAAGGACATAGTAGAGAGTGGGTTTTAGTGAAATAACCTGGCAAGGAGGCATAGGATTTGATTGTGTGTGACTTTATAGGCCATATTAATCAGGTTGGTTTTTAAGCCTATGAGCATTGGGAAATCACTAAAATGCTTTAACTAAAGTGGCAACAGGGTGGGATTTATACACTGGAACATTAGCTTTAAGGCCAGTTAACTTCATGGTCATGTGGGTAGACCAGTAGTGGAGCTAGGACACTGGACTAAGGTGATATGATTTTTAAAATTTAGATAAAAACAATAATAAAATGGTATTCCCTTATGGATTTAATATGTGCATTACAGAATAGGTTTCTATGATGACTCATATGTTTCTTCCTTCCATACTGGGTAAAACCATGTTTAATCTAGTATGGAATGAGTAGGTAAAATGTTAATTAAACACCTTGCAAGTGTGAAGCAGAAAAAATAAAAAATAAGAAGCAGCATAGAACTAAGTTATGATAAACCACAACATTAATGTCTGGATATAGGAGAGGACTCTTGGAAAAGTTACAGTAAAGAGAAAATCAGAAATCAGAAAATAAGACAAAAAAACTAAAGAAAACAGAAGACAGATTTTAATTTCAAATGCTATTGAAATTAATGTTAAAAATATCCATCAGACTTAGTGTTTAAAGATCATTGCTGACCTTAGCTAGAGATGTGTAAAGTTGTTTTCAGAAGTCAGATGGAGATGGATAATAGTAGGTGAAGTCTGGAAGAGGAAGGAATACCACTGAAGAGGAACAGTGATGCTGATCAAGAAAGATTTCAGAAGAAATCATAGTTTGTTTTCCCTTTTTCTTAATATCTTATTGAAAAAGAATTCCAAGCTTAAAATAATGTGAGAGTGTAAAGTTGTAGAATAGTGATTTTCATATGTTTAATGAACTCAATTTTTTCAGTAGCATAATTCTATTTTTATCGCTAAATTTTAAGGCCCTTAAAAAATCAAAATCATGAATCTATTTAGTTTGTATCCATTTATATTCTTCTCCCAGTTTAGTATATACATACATGTGTTGGTCTATTAATTATGTTATTATTCTATATGGCCAGAAGTTCATTATCAGAATGTTGCTTAATTTTATGCCTTTATTCAAATAATAACCTTAAAACAGTAAGTAATTGTGTTTTAGATGATCCAATTAAGTGTGAAGCTCTACCATGAAACTTGAGTGATGAAATTTTCATTTCAATGTTTCGATATGAAGTAATGGTTTTCTACATAAACAAATTCTATATCGAACCAATGAAAGTTGGGGAAAACTGATCACATACAATAAATAATGGAATGTAAATCCCTGGACCAGGAAAGGCTGCTCTGTCAGTAGTGGCCAAGTCAATTAAATAACAAATAACAATAAGTAGTTCCATCTGTACCTGTATCTGATTTGTATCATTTAAAAAACATAGCAAGTAAAGTAATAAGTAAGCAATGAAAAAAAATATGTTTTCATTCTAATATTTAGTAATAAGTATATTGGGTACCTATTTAATGGAATGTAATAACAGGAATGTTAACATTTTAGTCCAAGGAAAAATAAAACTTTAAAGTCACCAAACAATAGCTTATCAAAACTGGAAAGATAGTGGTTAATTGTAATATTTGATCCTCTTCAATTAACAAAACACTGAAATTACGAATGAATTCCACTTTGTACAACATACTGTGTAAGCAGGAATTCTCTACATTAAATATTAAGATCAAAATAAAAATTCATATCATATGAAGAATTGGATCTCTTTCTACAATTAACATGTTTTGGCTTTATGTCAAAATTTTTAAAAAGTAAAATAAATTCAAAGTATAAAATGGGGTTTTTAATTCATAATATTTGGAATTTAATTATTATACATATTCAGCTGATACTATAATAAATAGTACCTGATAATCTTAGAGAAATACAGTATTTATTTTTCTCTAAAAATAGTCTAAATAACTTACTCAAACTCAGAATTACTAATTTAAGACATTTGGGATAAGGCAATGCTGTGTAAAAATTCCAATTTTCTCCCCAAGGCATTTTAAATCTAATTGTTGTGATGAGAGCCAGTAGCTCTTACCAAGTGATACAGAAAACTACATTCTGCTGCAGTTCACAGCATTAGGTGAGCTGTGACTGCATGGATGGATTCAAGAAAGTAGAACTTGGCGTAATCCTTGAAGTTAGGTTAGAACTTGGCTTTGTATTCTGGGAAGGGAGACAAGGTGAGCAATAATAAATGGAAGTGTACTCAGTATAATGAGGGCACAGTTTAGCTGGAGACTGTATAAAGAGGTCACAGGAGATAGGACTGCAAAATAGTTTGGGGCCAAATTCTAGGTTAAGTACTTTTACTGTCGGTAAAACAATTGAATAACATTAAACTTTGCTTCACAGGTTTATTGGAATTTCATACTGTTTTATGTAAGTACACTGGGGATAACATTTGAGATTTTTAAGTTTCATAAAAATATTTTCATAATATATAATTTCTTATAGAAAATATGGGAAATCAGAAAAATAAAAGAAAACATATAAATAGCACTGTACTGAAATAACCATTGGGTTTTAGGTGACTAGCTTTAGAAAACTAGGTTCATCAATAGTTCATTACTCTATATACCCCCATTTTGTGGCTCAATTCTTATTATGTTTCAGATACTATAGGGAAGTAAGATTTGTATAATTACCTAGATTATTTCTTCCCTTTTCTTTCTCCCTTCTTTTCTTCCTTTCTGTACAAAAAATAATAAAATTCTTATAATTACAATCCATCCACTTCTTTCACTTCCTTTAGTGCACTCAATGAATTCTCCAAATAGGTGATATTACCATCAGATTGACTTTGGAAATATTTGGAGTCTTAGAAATGAAATAAAGGACAATTGAAAAGTAGCATTTTTTCGTTTGTAAACCCATGCAAGGCCAAATGTTTATTATTGTTTGTGTGTATTTCTTTCATATATTTAAACTGCCAACATATAAAAGTTTACAAACAAATATATGTATATTAAATTTTGTCATGTAGATTTCTTTTAACATTTTAAATTTATTTTAAAAATTAAAAAAAAATTGTTACATACTTTATGCCAAATATTTACAAATAATAGTTTTATTTGATTTTCATTCAGTTCTGAGAAAATGACAATATAGTGCATCGTCTCTTACTTTAACCTTCTCTAGGTAAAGTTTTCTTATGCTGCACAGTATTTTTATTTATTTATTTATTTATTTATTTATTTATTTATTTATTTTTTGTGGGTACCGGGGGTCGAACTCAGGACCTTGCGTGCCAGCAGGCACCCGTGCCACTGAGCAATATCACCAGCCCTTTTTTCATATGTGGGTACCGGGAGTTGAATTCAGGACCTTGCGCTTGCCAGGCAGGCACTTATGCCTCTAAGCCATCTCACCGGTCCAATGCACAGTATTTTTGAAAACAACAACCTGCTAAGTTTTTAAAGATAGACTCCTTCTAACAATAAGAATTTCTTCATAAATTGAACTTTTTCCAGTCATATTAATATTTCCAAAAAGATAACCATATCAGGGATTAGACTGTTTTGAGTGTTAAATCCATAATCTGATGAATAACTTCAAGGATCTCTTTCTCTCTGGATAGGAAACTTTCTCATCAAGGAATCCTGCAGATATTCATTTCTTCAAAGACAAGACCACTGAAACATGTCAGAATCTTCAAAGTGGGAAACATGGTTCCCCTTAGCAAAATGAAGTCCTTTAAAGTAGAAGCCCAACAGCATTATGAATGCTCTAAAGGAAAACTCCCAGAACTCTACAAATTACTGCTTTTAGTACCCAAACCCCAGATTTTAATTTTAAAGTGTTGTGCAGATGGCGTGTAATCTAGTTTTTTAATAGACTTTATTTTTAAAAGCAGTTTTGGGTTCATAGTAAAATTCAGCATAAATAAAGAAGTTTCTTTATACACTCCTGCCTGCACATACGCACGATCTCCTTCATGATCAACATCCCCTACTAGAATAGTACATTTGTTACAATTTGTGATCCTATATTGATACATCACTTTTACCCCAAATACCTAATTTGCATTCCATGTGTTTGGAAAAAAATATATAATGATTTATATCTATATTTACAGTGGCATAGAGACTAGTTTCTCTGTTCTAAATATCTCCCATACTCTACCTCGACATCTCTCCCTCCTTCTAACCCTAGGCAACCATGACTGATTTTACTGTCTCCATAGATTTCCTTTTCCACAATGTCATATACTGTTTGTAGGATTTTCATAGATTCACTTCTTTCAGTTAGTCCATATACCTTAGTTTCCTTCACGTTTATTCATGTCTTCATAGCTCATTTTTATTTAGTGCCAAAGGTACCCCATTTTCAAGATATATCATAATTTATTTATCCATTCACCTATTGAAGAATATCTTGATTGCATCCAAATTTTGGCAATTATTAATAAAGCTACTATAAACATTGAGCATAAGTTTTGGTATAGATCCAAGTATCCACAGTTTTGGATAAATAACAAAGAAGACAAATAATGGATCATACTTTTAATGTCATGTTTAGGTTTGTACGAAATATCTTCCAAAGTGTCTGTTTTGCATTCTGATCATCAAAGCTTGAAAATTCCTGTTTCTCTGTGTCCTCACTAGCATTTGGTGTTGTCAGAGTTCTGGATTTTGGCCATTGTAATTAGTGTGTTGAGGTATCTCGTTTTTGTTTTGATTTGCATTTCTCTGATGACATATGTAACACCTTTTCTGATGCTTATTTGCCATGTTTTTCTTCTTTGGTAAGGTGTCTGGTAAAGTCTTTGGTCCATTTTTTAATTTGGTTGTTCATTTTCTTATTACTGAATTTTAAGAAATTCAGATCTTATATAAAATTTATTTTTCAGGTATTTTTGCAAATATTTTTCATAAGTCTGTGGCTTATCTTTTCATTCTTGACAATATCTTTTGCAGAGCAGATGTTTTTAACTTTAATGAAGTCCAGCTTATCAATTACTACATTCATGGATCAAGTCTTTGGTATTTTATGTACAAACTCATTGCCAAACCCAAGTTATATTGATATTCTACTCTACTATGTCCTGGGAACTTTTTAGTTTTATATTTTATTCTTAGGCCTATGATCCATTTTGAGTTAATTCTTATGAAGGATGTGAGGTCAGTGTCTAGGTTCATAAGAGCTGTTATCAAAGAATATGGTAAATATTTAAATTAAAAATTATGACAATAAAAGAAACATTGCCATTAATATCTCTCAAGATATTCTCTCTTACTTTGAATACATTTATCCCATGTTCTGCTACCTTTGGAACCAGTTTTGGAAATCATTTTTGAGTGTTTTTAGTTGCACTGTCGTGGATGCCTTGATATCCTGAATTACTTCAAAACATTGCCTTTTACATTCATTTTTACTTTGGAGAAGAACAGAAGTTTCTTGTTGCCAGATCCAGTGAATAAGGTGCATGAAGACACACTAAAATATTTTTGACAGAAATTGCCAAACCAGAAGTGATGTGTGACATGGAACATTGCCATGATAACAGATAAATCTGTTTGTCTATTTCTCAGGATATTTTCTGTGCACAATTATTTCTTAAATAACAGCTACTTTTTTATTTTTTTATTTTTTGAGACAGGGTCTTGTTATATAGCTCAGGCTGGCCTTCAAATCATTATGTAGCCCAGACTGTCCTTGAACTCAAAGTGATCCTCCTGCCTCAGCCTCCAATATGCTGAGATTACAGGTGTGTGCCACTACACCCGGCAATAAGCACTTATAATATTTAGAGTTCACCATAGTGTTCCTTAGCTTGCACAGTTCCATCAAGGTCAAAAAACACAATCAACATCACCGTGTTGGATTTTGATTGATGTGCTTCTTTCACATTAGGAGAACTGGGTGATTTCCATTGACTTAGTCTTAAGATCATAATCATAGATCCAAGTTTTATCCCATTATGACATCTCTTAATAAGCTGGAATCTGATATGCCACTATCATGTCCAGTAAACCAATGAAATATGTTGTTTGTTATCCAGGATTTATGGCATACATTAAAATACATATTCTCTCAACCTTAGCTCAAAAACAAATGACTGCACGGAATAAGATACTAAAGTTCATGCACCACTTCTAGTATTATAGATCCCTGCCTTTCCTTCAGATGGCACTTGGCAGCAGCATCCACTATATCTTTTGTTCATACCTTGTCTGTGAATGCTCTGATTTTTTTTTTTTGTTGTTGTTCTGTTTTATTAGTACATACTTGCAACACATGCAGCTTACAATCATCTTGGGGAGAGGGTACATGTACATACTATAATTTGGTTCCATTTTTTAAATCCCCTCCCCCTTCTTCCCCACACCCTCCCACCTCCAATTCCCCTATCCCATTTTTCATTCTTGTTGACATTATTAATTTTAGCTTATTTTATGGCGTATAATGTTTACATTAATTGAGGTTATTAGGTTCCTGTTCATGACTATTCTTTTTCTACTTATTTCCCCTTCCCCTCTTCTTCACTTCCGCCCTTGTTTCTTTGGGCCACTTGCCTACTGCAAGAGATCCATCTGCTTGTCACTGTCTATTCATCCTTTATTATTCTCTTTGTTCATACTTTGCCTCAATTAAATAAGAGATACTACCATGCAGTATTTAAGCTTGTATGTCTGGTTTATTTCACTCAACATTATATTTTCCAGGTGCATCCATTTTCCTATAAATGTCTCAAATTTATCATTCTTTATAGCTGAGTAGTATTTCCATTATGTACAGACACAACATTTTCTTTATTCAGTCATTTGTTGATGGCTGTGCAGGCTGCTCCCAGTATTTGGCTATCATGAATTATGCTGCTATAAACATCACTGCAAGTATCGCTGTAGTATGATGTCTTAAGCTCTTTGGGGAAGATAACTAGCAGGAGGATAACTGGGTCATATGGAATTTTTAACATCACTTCTCTGAGAAATCTCTGTACTGATTTTCATATTGATCGTACTAGTTTACATTCCCGCCAACAATGAAGGAGTGTTACTTTTTTACCACAGACATGTCAACATTTGTTACTGTTTGATTTTCTAATGATTGCCATTCTTTCCAGAATAAGGTGGAACATTAGTGTTGTTTTACTTTTCATTTCTCTAATGGCCAAAGTATTGGACATTTTTTTTTCATATATTTGTGACTATTCGTATTTCTTCCTCCAGGAAATGTCTGTTAATTTCTCTTGCCCATTTCTTCACTGGGTCTTTAATTTTAGGTGGTTTAATTTTTTGAGTTCTATGTATATTCTAGATATTAGTCCTCTGTTTGAGGAGTAGCTGGCAAAAATTTTTCCAATTCTGTAGGTTGTCTCTTCACTATACTGTTTGATTCTTTTGCTGTACCAAAGCTTTTAAGTCTGATATAATCCTATTGGTTGATTTTTGCTGTTATTTCTTATGCAATTGAGATTCTGTTTAGAAAATCCTTTCCTACTCCTATGTCAAGTGTCTTACCTATTTTATCTTCCAGTAGGTTTAGTGTTTCTGTTTTAATGTTTAGATCTTCGGCCCATTTTGATTTTAATTTAGTATATGGTGAGAGATAAGGGCCCAGTTTCAATTTTCTGCAAACAGATAGCCAGTTTTCCAGAACCACTTGTTGAATAGACTCTTTCCTTAAACTTAGGCTTTTGACCCCTTTGTCAAAGACCAAATAGCTGTATGTGTCTGAGGAAGTTTCTGTATTCTCTATTCTGTTGCAATGATCCATGTATCTGTTTTTGTTCCAGTGTCATGCTGTTTTTAACCACTGTTGCTTTGTAGTGTATCTTCAAGTCAGGTTTTACTGTGCCTCCTGCTTTGCCCTTGTTGCCCAGAATTGCTTTTGCTACTCTGGGTCTCTTTTAGGATTGTTTTCTCTAGTTCTGTAAAGTATGCTGTTGGTATTTTGACTGGTATTGAATTGAATCTGTGGAATTGGTATTGCATTGATTTGGGAATATGGTCATTTTGACAACATTGGTTCTGCTTATCCAAGAGTAGGTGACATCTTTCCATTTTCTGATGTCCTCTTCAATCTCCTTTTGCAGAATACTGTAGTTTTCATTGTAGTGGTCTTTCACTTCCTTGGTTAGGTTAATTCCCTAGGCATTTCATTGTTCTTAAAGCTACTCTGAGTGGTATTGTTTTCATAATTTCTTTCTCATCAAGTTCATTATTGGTACACACAAGTACTAGTGATTTTTGTTTGTTGATCTTATATCTTGCTATGTTGCTGAAGTTAGTTACTAATTCTAAACTTTTATTCAGATCAATGTTAAAAATGAGGAGCAAATATTAGAGTCAAAATATGTAAAAAAAATGTATTATTTACTCAGAAAGAAAGTGCCAGCAAAGTGTGGGCCATGGACAGGGTATTTGCTAAAATGATTATCACTAAAAAAGAATCCAAGCACTTTGCATCAGAACAATAAGAAAGGTGCTTTGAGGCCATCTCAGAAATCAGAAAGATCCTACCTTTCCCAGGCTCAAGGTTTTAAAAGGGTAAAGGTAAACACATTTCAAAGATTTTTCAATGAAAATAGAACCCCCAGGGCTTCTGCTTTATAAGAAATACCTGTGAATTGGTTTCCCAGGATTTAATTCACAGTGCCCAGCCACACAGGCACTCAGAGGCCTCTACAGCCATGATTCAAGATGCCTTGGCTTCTACTCAAGTGAGCAGCAGACCTTGGCATCATCTATATGATGCTGGTTTTCCAGGCATGCAGAATGCAAGAGTTGTGGACTTGAGGAGGCTTCCACCCAGATTTCAGTAGATTTCCTGGGAGGCCAGGCAGTGATCCCCTGAGAGAACAGTGTGTGATTCTGTGCGAGTAAAGCCTAGAGAGCAGTGGAGATCCCCGAAAGGTGGAGACGCCAGGAATGTGAAACATCTGCTAAGGAAAACTGCAGGAAGTGAGCAAATCCAACCCAAGAAAGAGGCCATAAGGGCTGCAATTGCCAATGCCATGGGGTTGGGGCTGCTCAAGCCATTCGGAATTCACATCTTACCACAACTTGCCCCAGGTGCTGGATATGTATACAAGATTTAATGTTTGCCTACTGGTTTTCAGTCTTCCTTTGGTCCCATTCTTTTCTATCCCTGTGGTGTTCTTTGGTGGAATGAAAATGTTTATCATGTGCCATTGTATGTTGGAAGCGTTTAGCTTTCATTTTTACAGCAGCTTAATTTTTACAGCAGATCTCAAATAAGAGTTTGCTTTAGGCCTCAAAGGAAACTTTGGACTTGGACTTTTTAGTAATGCTGGAACTGTTAAGACTTTGGAGACTTTTAAAGATAGCCTAAATGCATTTTTCATAGAGATACACATGAATTTTCCGGGGACCAGGGATGGTATATTATAGTTTGGAACTGAAATGTACTCTCAAAGCCTCATGTCTTTGGAAGGTGATTGTATCATGGGAAAGCTATACTTATCAGTGGATTAACTGACTGATGAGTTCATAGCTGATGTGCTGTTAAGAGGTGGAGCCTGATTGGAAAAGGAGGGTCACTGAAGGAATGACCTGGAAGGGTATATCTCTCTTCCTGGCTTCTCCCTTTCCTCTCTGATTTCTGCCCACCACTGTAGGAGTAACTTTGCTCTGCAAGGACCTTCCAAAACACCATTTATGTCTTGAAGCCAGCCAACTATGGACTGAAGACTCTAAGAACTGTGAGCCCTTGAAAACATCTCCTGAAAGTGTGGCTGTTGAGTGTTTTGTTCCAGCAGTGAGAAAGTGACTAAGACATCCATATACTTTAGATATTGATTAAAATAGAAAGTGTAATAAAAATCTCACCTGTGGTATTGTATCTCTGAAAAGATTTGGCAAAGCTAATGCACGATGTATTAATTTTGAGATTATAGGGATTGGGAGCAGGAAGTGAGTCATGTTATTATTTTTTTTTATTCTCTCCTCAATGATTTATTTTCACAAAGTGGTGATGTCATTTGAAAGATGACTAAAATCACAAGGTGTATGTGTGTATGTCTATGTGTGTGTCTGTATCTGTGCGTGTGTGTCTGGAATATATGATAGAACAGAAATCAATATTATAAATAAAAGTTCATATGACCAATTAAAATGTAGATGTGGCTAGAAGATACCAGGCACAAAATATAATGGATTTGAGTGTCAGAAGAGAAATTATGGTTACAAAGTATTGGTGCTAACTGATATTACATTGCGTTGCCCATTGCTCTGTGTGTTGTCTCAGGTGAAACACTGCAAATGTCTAGCTCCACATGCTAAGGCAACCTTTTACATAGTATTAAAACTCAATTAGATATTAGCAGCTTTTATGCACTGTAATTTGAACATGATTTCCTGAATTCTCAGCATACAAGAATCTTAAAGAGTTTTCATTTCCCAAGAATGGGAGCAATCTGTGGGAAACATAGTCTCAGTGCCAAAGCTACAGCTATGATGGAAACTGAAGACAACTTTAATTAACCTTAGGTGCAGTTGTAAGATATCTGATGGGGATGTTTTCATGGCCGCCACAGTGGATGAGAGCTACTTCATTATTAGACGTACTCTTGGAATCCAGAAACAAAAATTTCAAAAGGAAACAAAAAAATTTAAGCATCTGTTATGTTCCCAGTGTTTTGATTATTTTCTTACTTCATATTTTTTAAATTGTGTGGCTCTCCTAATAAGAAAATCTGATTATCCCTTTTTAAATATGTAAATGCTGAGGTTTAGATGACTGTCATCATCTTAATTTTGAGGAG
The DNA here is from genome assembly GCA_028451465.1 of Erethizon dorsatum. Taxonomy (NCBI): domain Eukaryota; kingdom Metazoa; phylum Chordata; class Mammalia; order Rodentia; family Erethizontidae; genus Erethizon; species Erethizon dorsatum. The sequence goes on along the minus strand of CM051823.1, from coordinate 101,865,680 downwards.
ATATTTGAATAACAGACACTAATATTTTAAAATAAATTGTTAAACAGGTGCTTAGTAGAGTTCTAGACTGTTTTGTCTTAAGGAGAATGGCATAAGAATAAGGAATTATATGGTAGTCTTTATCCCTTTAAAATGGATGTAGGGAGCAAAGAAAGAGAAAGAAATAAAAGGTATATGGATAAAGAAGGAAGATATTGAATTATCATTGTTTACTGATGACATGATCCTCTACATAGAAGGCCCCAAAAACTTCACCAAAAGACTCCCAGAACTAATACCCAAATTTAGTAGTGTAGCAGGATACAAAGTCCACACTCAAAAATCAAGAGTGTTCATATACAACAAGAACAAACTCACTTAGGAGGAAATTAAGGAAACAATACATTTCACAATAGCATCAAGAAAAATGAAATATTTAGGTGTTAACCTACCCAAGGATGTGAAAGACCTCTAAAATGAAAATTATAGTACTCTAAAAAAGGATATTGAAGAGGATATCTGAAAATGGCAAGATAGCCCCTTTTTCTGGATAGGCAGAACCAATAAAGTCAAAATGACTATAGTTTTAAAACTTTTATATAGATTTAATGCAACCTGAATCAAAGTATTGTACCAATAACATTTCTTACAGAACTGGTGAAAGCAATGCTAAAATTCATATGGAACCAGAAGACACCTAGAATAGCAAAAGCAAGCCCAAGTATCAAGGGAAAGGCATGAGGCGTCACAATCTCAGACTTTAAGTCTGAGATTACTATAAGGCTGATAAATACAGAATGGTGTTGGGAAAAAAAACAAAAGAAGAAGAAGGAGGAGGAGGGAAAGGGGAAGGGAAGGGAAGGAAGAGGAGGAGGAGGAGGAGGAGGAGGGCGAAACAGACTTGTGAATTAATGGAACAGAATAGAAGATACAGAAACAACTCTAGGCATACTCAGCTATGTCATCTTTGACAAAGGAGCCAAATCTCTTCAATGGAGGAAAGATGGCCTCTTTAACAAATGGTGCTTGGAAAACTGGTTATCTATATGCCCAAGGTTGAACCTAGACCAGAGGTGGCGAACCTATGACACATGTGCCTCAGACACCTCTCTGTCAGCATGTAAGCCAAGTGTATGTGTTTTTTTTTTTGTTGTTGTTTTGTTTTGTTTTCTTTTTAAACTAAAACTTCAGTGTGCAGGTTTAATTGCAATATATTACTTTGCAATATATTTACTTATATATTACTTTGCAATATATAAGTGGGTTTTGGGTTACAGTTTGGGCACTTATTCTCCAAAATGTTTGCCATCACTGACCTAGAACTATATCTCTCACCATGCACTAAACTGATTCTTAAGAGTTTAGAGATAATAACAGATGTAGTATGTAGAATAATTAGCCATGGACATTTAGTCTATTCTGTAAGTTCTCTCTGTGTTGGGTTAATTTTGGTGTTAAATGTTACATGTTTTTAAACTTTAATTTTCTCATTTTAGGTAAAAAGGCATCTGGTTTTTCTTTTGTGATCATAGGTCACAAAATTTACACTAACAAATTTCTTTTGCTATTGAATCTTTCTAGCTTAATGGAAGATATGAGGTATGTGTGTAAGTGTTGTTATGAGCCCCACAGGGATAAAATGACCACTCTGAAAAGCCATGGTTTTCTGTTTCAAAGTAAATTATCCACTATTAAGGTGAGATCTTTTTTACTGATGGGAATAATGCACAGTTATTGAAGATGAAGTCATGGCTAAATTTGTGGATCTTAAAATTTCTGTTCTCATAACCTTTGTTTTCTGAGTTATATTGTGATTATTTGCATATTGGAAATTAAAACAGAAAAATTAAAATATTTTAAGGCAATTTACTTAATAATAGTATTAAACCAATTTTATACTAACATAGAAAACATATCTTTATGAAAAATAACTATTTCCCAAACAAAAAAATTGGAATGAGAAGAATGGCATTGTTTTACACTCATGCAAATATCTTTAATATCTCTATATTAATAAGCAGTAATCAATTCTTATATCTGTGCCTCCATTTCATCTATAGTAGCACATTATGACTGAAGTTCGTTGAAGAAACTCCACACTCACGTAGATATGTAGTTGTCATTATAGATGATTTTAGATATTCTTTAATATTACAACAAAAATTGGCAAGTGGTTGTATTTTTAAGGTTACAATGTAAAATTTGAAATCATACCAATAAGTTTTTCATACCTAATTTTATTAAAATCCATTAGGCTCTTATATCACTTTAAATGTATCTTTTACCCATGCATGATTTTGTAAAACTTTGCATTGTTCATTTGGAAAATATTGGTTCATTCAATTATGTACATCTTCCAAATATCAAAACATCACATTTATTAATATCATCACCAATTTCACCAGAAAAACCCAAGTATTTTGAAGTTCAAATTTTATCATTGGCAGTAAATACTGTCAGTTTCTTTCCTTGATAATTTATCTGAATCTTTTTAAATGAAATATTTGCCAATAGGCATAGCTGAATGACCAGTTTTCTTTCAAGTAAAATGATATCCCAAGAAAGACTGACTACTTCAACTTGTGATTCAACTGCACAAGTGCTTTTCCACCAAAGAACCATGATAAAAAGTGTTTTTGTGAACTTTCTGTTTCAACCCAGGATATTAAAAATTTGATGTATACTCAAGTTTGAGGATTTAATAAAATTATAAATTTTTACTGCCTATCTGAATATATTCGTAAAGAGAAATGCTTTCATTGATAAATTAATTACTTTTTTGAACTATTTAGTTATTAACTGTGGCTCTGTTATGGTGAGAAATAATGTGACAATGTGACTATTAGTCAAATTGATGCAAACTTCCAGGAGTTTTATCCACTTTGCTGTGTGAACCATCAGTGTAATTGTGAGCACAGTGAAAAAAAAAAGTAATGTCTCAATATTATTATGATAACAGTTTTAATCTTCCAAATTTCCCAAAATTGTCTCAGGTCCCTGAGGTGTGTACTAACTACACTATAAACCTTTGTTCATGTTTATAATTAAAAATCCCTGAGAATGCCCCAGAATATTTTACTCCATGAGGACAAGGATCTTTGTTTTGTTTATTTATGATCCAAGGTCCTCAGAACCATCTCTATCCCATGATGTACAACAATATTATTTGTTGAATTTCAGAAAAGGAAAGACGGAATGCATGAATTCTGGTTCCTGTCTCTTCTTTCATGTCTCCAATCAGGCTGTATGATTTAGTTTATTTTTTCTCCCTACTGTAAAATAGAGATAATATAAGTATCTGACTTATATGTTTATTTAAAAGATGAAATATGAGTTGACCATGGTGGCGTATACCTGTAATCCCAACAATCTGGGAGGTAGAGGCAAGAGAATTTCAAGTTTGAGCAATTTAGGAATTTACTCAGAGACCCTGTCTTGAAGTAAAGAATAAAAAAAAACTACTTTCAAACATAAAAAACAAACAAACAAACAAACAAAAATGACTGGGAATGTAGCTCAGTGTGAAAGCCCTGGGTTCAATCCCTAGTGCTGAACAAGAAGATGAACTATGAAAATGAACCTAAATACTTCTCAGAATGACCAACACATGGTAGTGAAATTACAGTCTATTGCCTATTCCGTTGTTTCAATCAAAAGAGTAGAGCGTCACACATAAGTTGAAGACCCAAGCAGTTCAGTGCTTAGACGGTAGCTCCAGTACATCTTCAGGCACTCAGGCTTCCATTTTTCTGCATTAATATCTATGTTATTTTCGTCTTAGTGTTATGTGCTGTTCCAGTACAGCTCATGAAGCTTCAGTTATCACTTATGCACTGAAGGCCAGAGAAGAAAGGCAGAAAGCTTTTTAAAATGACTACCTGGGCAGAGCCTGCTCCATTAGTTGCTTTCTCAGAAGTCTCATACTCTTGTTTTGTATTTTATTGGCTACAATCTGGTAACGTACAAGGGAGGAAGAAAAATTGACCCTTTGTTCTATGGATTAATATACATAACTAAAAGTTAGGGTTCCTATACTAAGGAGAAATACAAAAACAGATGGCCTCTGCTAGAACAGTAAAATAGGTGCTATGTAACACATACAGTGAATTATTGTGTTCAAGTGTGATTGACACAGCTGCTTTTTTTGCTCTTGTATGGAGACAACTATCTGACCTAGCGCTGAACTCAGCACCTCACCATTCTCTGCCTTTATCCCCATGGAAGGTCAGAGGCTGTGCATCAGACTGCATCTAGTGTTTTCCCAGGATCAAGCAATGGAAACTTGTGTGTACCGTACATCAGATGTGATTCAGCTCCACTGACTACTAACCATTTTAGGCTGAACTGAGAGCACTGCAGCCTTTCTAAGTTTTCTGCATCTTATCCCAATTATATTTCATTTAATAACACTCAGTGAAATATCTAGTGGCAAGGGAAATGAAACTACATGCTTTTATGAGATCATTCATCAAGAACTAATTGAAGCTTTCATACAGTTTAGTGCTGATAAAACAGTGTAACAATAAACAATAACAAAATTCACTGGAGAAGGATTTGTTTTGCCGTGAGGAAAATGGTTCCGTTTCATCCTGGGATTCCTGGTTAAAAGAGTCTGCAATTTACAAAGGGATAAGCGCAGGCTCCTCTGCATAATGACGGGGTGGAAACTGTGTCAAATGTATTAGTGTTGCTCCACTGGAGCTATTCTCATCCTAAGCATTTGCTATTGTGTGAGACTCTGGCAGGAGGCTGCAGGGCCAATAGGATTTTTAAAAGTTTCTCTTGCCATTTGTTGTTACTGTGCTTGAAGCATCTCCTCCGTAGTTTTTATTGGAAAAGACAGAAAAATCTTAAAGTGTACTTTCACCAAGTTCAGATTTTTAGAAATTACATTTTAGAAACTATTCTTTTAAAGCACTTCGATGTAAGCAGGTAGGTGGCTCTTTGTCCTCGGAATCTTTGTTTTTCTAGATGTGGTGTTTAAACACTAAATTGAAAAGGAAGAAACAGAGAATGTACCTTTTTAGTCATTTTCTTGGGAATGATTTAAAAGAAATAGTAGCAAAATGAAATGTATGAGAGATGTGTTGTGAACTGCTGTAAACCTGAATATCTATTTGCGTAACCTTCTTAAAACGTGTTGCTATATTTATATGACTTAGATGGTAGTAAGAAACTTACTATAGGCACAGATTTTACTTGGTAATTGGTATGTCTTATGCCTAATAACCACAGATTTTATTGGTAAAACATATTACCTATGCCCAACTTGACTTGAGGCAGTAAGACTGAGCTCTCTATCCATACCATTTTAAAAATGTTCAAATAATGCTTTATGGCTACAGATTTTAGAAAAATGACCATTATATAATAACACTCATAAGACACCATTAATATTGATTAATGTGTTTTGAAAATCTACCTGCAAAATAAGAAACTAGTAATATAGTCAGATGTAATTTTAAAATGCAAATTTTGTTCAAATTTACTTTGCATTATAGAAAGTAACTTCTCTTAATGGCTTTTTAAACAGTGGCTTTCTATAAGTCTTAATACATCTTAAACAAATCTCTTACAAACCAAAATTATTCCCCAGAATGAGAAGGATTTAGAGAAACCACAGTCACTCTTTCAATTAGCTAGGAAGCCAAATTAATACTTGTGTACTTAGTTGCTAGTCAGTTCAGTTGTACGTATAGCATTATGAGTGAAGTGTAAGTTCACATCATGACATCTAAGAAGTATCAATAGAATGGGTATGTTTGGGACAAAACAAAGATTCTAGATTGTACAATTTTCATCCTATAGACCACATTTGATTTTCCATGTAGATTTGTTCTAGAATTTTATAAGAAAGAGATCTGAAAATGAGAACATCAGATTAAAATAAATTAATTTATCACTGTGTTACAATGCCTCTGCTGTGCATCTCAGGCATACAAAACAGCTGATTTCCAGGGCTTCCATCTGTATGATATTCTCTTCCTCAATACTTCCACAAGGCTAGTGAATTCATTTTTTCCAGGTCTTGATCAAATGCCACGCTCTCAGTGAAATCTTCCTATCTTAGTTTGTACTGCAGCTTGGTACAGTGGGTGAGTGCAAACTTATGTTCATACCTTACCTGTGGGTGCTGCAGTTTTCTCCATAAATATACATCATCTTCTGACACTTTATATATTGCCTGTTTAATTGTTTGCCATCTAATTCGACTCTTTAAAACTTAGGCTTCATGAAGGCAAGTGTTCTGTGTGTTTTATTTATTGGTAGATTCCAACATTTAGTACAGAGCCTGGCATTATAACAGTAGGCTTATACTGACATATGTTGAATGAATTGATTGAGGTTCTAGATCTCACAAACTAATGGAGCTTAAGTAAGTCACTTGGCATACTTGTTTCTGATTCCTTATCTATAATATGTACATGAAAATATAATGATTCCTGTTGTAATCTGTTTCTTACCTGAAACAATATGGAAGGAAGCTCTTTTAAAGAAAAATGATTACTAATATAAGATCAAGTGGTCTTCAGATCTAGGACATGATAGATTTTGCCATGATTATGTTATTTGATTAAAAGGAACTAGACATGGTTTAAGGGAATAGCCTTAGGACACAAGTTAAAACTACTGATTACTTGTCAAAAAATGCCTGTCAGTAAAGTTGTTAATAGTGTAGTAATTAGTTAATCTTGTGACCAAAAGCAAGCAATCATTGATAAAAACAGATTTAGAGCTCTAATATTAGGATGTGAAATAGATTTTGAGGGAAGGAATTTTTGGTAGAATGAAATTAGTAGGGTGCTAAAACTAACCTACATGAGAAGTAACCAGTGAATGAATGTGATCTCTTTTATATTATGTTAATAAGAAAAGAGGAACATCATAGTAGAGAGGGTAATATATCATTGGCTAGACCATGATATCCAGTTGTTTGGACAAATACTAGTCTAGATATATTACAAAAATATTTTATAGATGTAGTTAATATGTATAATCAGTTGACTTTCGGGAAGTCAATCTTGATAATATGGGTTGTAGCTTTCATCAACTATAAGGCCTTATGAACAAAATTCCCAAGTTTCCTGGAAAAGTGATTTTGCCTCTACCCTCTAACACAGAAATCATTTTTGAGTATCCTGCCATTTTACCCTCTGAATTTCAAACTTTGTAGCTGCCCCATTGACATGAGCCAATTCCTTCAATAAACCTTTTTCTCTTTCTATATACATCTTATTGGTTCTTGTTCTCTAAAAAACACTGGTCGTAATCAATACTGGTAGATTGATATAGATTGTAATCTGTGGTTCTCAATTTCTGACTAGAGAAATATTTTAAGGATTAAATAAAACAGCATACCAATTTAATAATAAAATTCCTACACATGTTAGGTACTTAAAGAGTGGTCATTCTTATGGTTGTGATAGTGGAGGTGATCCATGATGTATTTACCAATACAGTCTGACCCTCAATTAGCCTATGATAGCATCCACTGAGCACCTGAAGTTGCTGACTGCTTTGGCAAGTCAAATAATTAAAGATTCAGTCAATAAGAAAGTGTCATCATAATGTTAAAGAATGAAATGAATTTGTTTATGTAGATACAGGGTGCACAGTTCTTGGAAAGGGTATGAATTCTTCACCAAACAGGAAGGGATTTGAATTCCATCTTTGATTAATAACTATTAAATGATTTTATCTGTATAAGAGGTTTAATCATAGTTTCCCCAGAAGTTTATTATGGGACTTTCGCAAAATGAATTATGCAAAACATCCAGGGCTATATGTGCCATATACTCCTCCAGATACAATGAGTTGTACCTGGAGTATATGTTGTTTCCAGGTACAATGAATTGACGTCAAGTTTTCTAGTTTTAAAATTTAGACTTCAGCCTTCATACAGCAAATAAGAACTAATTATTAAGTTCTACAATTGGGGACAGCAACATTTTTCATTTTGCCCATTAGATATAGGAAATTTTGTGGGGAGAAAAGGATGTGCATAAAATACAGGCAAGTTTTAAAGTAGTCTTATGTTAATGAAAGTTTTATTGAGAAGAAAAGGGTGGTTCGTTTACCAGCTAGGAGGGTATAAGGTTTAAAACCTCTCACCTTCTATAGGCATGTCACAAAGGAATGTGAAACACAACCCCAAATCAAGGATCCTCAGAAAGTCCTCTGAACAGCTTTTAAGTGTCTTGTTTCAGTAATTTCAAAAGGAGCCTAGGTGTATTATTTCCTGGCAAAGTCAACTAAGTGCTTTAAAGAGTAAGAAAAACAAAAACCATCATAAGTCTTTTAGAATATGTATTTTATGTTACATACATTGGACATGACTGTTATTATCAGTAATGTTTACAAATTGAGATTTATTAATTTATCAAGAATATCACTTAATTTGAAATAATGTAACATGGTGTGGTTCTAATGTCATAAATGTATCCTCTGCAAACATTGTAAGTGTAGCGAGGAGAAAGGTGTTTCTTATAGAAAGGAAGCAACAGAGTAATTTGATTATAATATTATTTTTGAAATCTTCATAAAGCATTTTAAAAACTACTTTCAAAAACAATTTCAGTATCATCTTATAAAATAGTTGTATTTCATTTAACTTACTAAGAAGCCCTAGCATTTAATTTGTTCTATATAACTTAAATAATAATAACTGTTGTGTAAAAAGCAGAGTGCATGCAGCCAAGAGTGCTGGAAAGGTGTTTCAGGGCAAAGGTCCTGGCTGGCACCTCACCGACAGGTGGTGCCTAGGGCTGGGTCAGGAAGGCGAATACTCTGGGACGCGGTCAGGTAGACAGAAGCACAGTTCAAGCAGAGAGCAAGGTCTGAAGCAGTGTGGATAGAGGATGAGCCCAGAGTATGCTCATTAAGACAAGGTCAAGATAGAAGAGAAAGGTGGATAGTGAGACAGCAGCCAGGCTGTGTTTTATGGTCTGGAAGAAGAGCTTCTGAAGGCCTAAGGTGGAGGCAAGGCCAAAGGTTAGCCTTTTTTCATCTTTTCAAATTTTTAATAGCTTTGTTTTAGTTATAAATACCACAAACATTTTTAAGCATTCGGAAAATAGAAGTATAAAGACAAAAGTATAAAATAAAACCTTGAATTCTATATATTTGATAAACCTGTTTCTAAGCACTTTTTTTCTTTGCCTTCTTCTACGTGACACATACTTTTTAATTTTGTAAGTGGGTCAAACTGATATATAACTTTAAAAAAAGCCATACCATTTTAATTAGTATAAACACATATTATCACATCATTTATATTATCATTCATATATAAGTTATATTATGTGCATAGTAATTCAATTGGTGAATATACCAAATTAATTTTATCCATCTTTTGTAAATGGGCATTTATTCTTTTTTATGTTTTATGTTTTTTCCCTTATGTAAGCAATGTTATAAACACTCCTTGGTACTTTCTGTTTCTTTCCTGTTTATTTCAACTGATAAAAAATCTGGACAATAGATATTGTGAAATGGGAAGAAATTGTTCAAAAGGAAAAAGGAACTAGGATGGTTGAAAGGAGAAAGGACAGTAGGGAAAAGGGAAAAAATGCAAGTCAGTTATATTATTAATGTCTCTTAGTTCATTAAAAAGGAAGGTTTGTGCTAATATCAATTGGAGAAATTTTCATGCCTATATCTTGTACCCTGAGCAACTACTTTAAAGATAACAACATGTAATGTATTAACTATTGTTATTCTCCTATTATTTTGTTATGAAATTTTGTTTTACCTTTTTTCCATAAAAAAAGTCTGGAAAACAGACAAAATAAACAAAGCATTTATGCTTCTACCATTATAACACATCATTTTGAGTTTCTTCTTTAAGGTCTTTTTTTGGTCCTAAGTTTTATCATTTTACTAATTCATTTATGTAATGCTTCACTTAAAACTATATTATTTTATCTCAAAGGTATCTTCAAGCCTCAATTACATATTTGTTTTTAATCTTCAAGATGCCAACATACGTCAAATGGTGTGGACAGTGAAGTGGAGGGAGGCTTTTGAGATTGGGAGAGATGGGGTTGATGCTACCTTTTCTAGATATGGAAGTGACATGGCATGGAGGTTAATTACCTACCAGTTAATGTGGTTGCAGTTATCACCTCAGGGCCAGTCTGATTCTCCAGTACTCCAGGATTGTTAAGTAGAATAGAAGCAGGTTGAGAGTGGGGAAAAACTGTTTATTAAGAGATGTAGTGTAGTTGTAGCATTGTACACATTATCCTATTTAATTCTTGCAACTTTTGAAGTTGAAACAGTATAACAAATTTTTATATATAAGATTACAGGCTCAGAAGGGTTAAATAACTTGGCCAATATCACATTACACAGGAGAACTGAAATTGAAATCTGTGACCGAAGGCCTCTAAAAACAATGCATTTATATATAGAATACTGCTGCCCCAGAGTACATAGACTTGATTTTTGGTGCTAACAGTTTCCAAAATGGTACTTTAATTGATCATATCCTTCAATGAAATACTTGAGTTGGATTTCTTAAGTTAGAAATACAGAAGCACACAAGACTCGAAAATATCCTTACATTTATGATAGTGCTATAAATTTGGTGAGGCTAAGGAGAATGTGCAAACATACGAGTTAATGCTGTTGGCTTGGGGAAAGGCTACCCACCATTTACATGTCCTGGCCAAAAGTTTTGGTAAAGAGAAGGTACCCAAGATATCATAGGGCTTAAGAGGGTGTTGAAGATGATAATGTTCCTTGTCATAATTATTTATTTTTTTTGTACTATATTCCAGGGGCGACCAGCAAAGAAGAGTGAACAAAGAGGTTAAAAGAATGTCCTATTTGCATATATTTGTCATCAAGGAGAATTATTTTTATGTTACATTTTACAATTGAAATTAACTAGCATACATACATAAAGTAAAATCATTATTTTACAAGTGATGGCTTTAGTTTGGTGATAAAAATACAGAATGCCAATCCATTTATTAGTTTGATGAAAAAAATACAGAATGCTAATCCTTTTAAGGTATTTTTACTAGATTTTTTTTTAAGTAGGCAAGAATATTACTAGATGATGATGATAATTTTGTGTTCTTATTTCCAGTATTTGTGTTATTCATTCTTATGTTTGCTTATGTTCAAGTTGAGTTGCTTTAGGTCACTTTTTATAAAGTAATATAAAAATATTACTATTTTTCTTATTCCTGGTTTTAATGGATTCAGCATAATTCTTATTGCTTTTTAAATATTTAAAAAAATTTAAAAATTCTAGATTTAATTTTGAATTTTATCTACTATACTTTAGATCTCTCTTCAGAGGATAACATAGTTTTATTCTCTGGATGAATAAAGAACAGTTTTTGAGTTACAGAATGAATGCTTTTCATTCATGTTATATTTTAACATCAGTAAATTTTATATGCTATTGTTTTATTTAGGAACTTTGCATCTATAGTAAAAAATAAATTTTCCAAATCACTTTTTTAGTTATTTTATAAGATTTGATATTAGAGGTCTTAAATTTTTTGCAAATAACTACAAAAATTTCCTTCATCGATTTAAAATAATTATAATATTTAGCAAAACATTTCTAAGGTATTGTTGTTTGACAACTCCCTTAATTTCTCCCATAGATATTGGTTCATTTGTTGTCCTTGTGCCAATTTTCAAGAGTCACAGTTTCTAAGAAAATTATCCATTTCTAATAGACTTACAGATTCATTAGCATAGTTTGCCTATCTAAACGGATTGGGTTCATGTTGTTAGTTTTATATTTGTTTTTGTATTTCCTATTAGCCACTATTTCTAGTAAAAGAGAGAATTGCTAGACTACTTCGAAGATTTGGCTGTGGTTTTTATCTTCAGTTACTGTCCAAGCAAACAGATCTAATACTATTTACTTCTCCATACATTCTCAGTAACAAAATGCTATTTAGCACTTCCCATTTTAGAAGACATCATCTGAGATTTTGATATTAGTAACAATAAATATTATTCCAGAATTAGAGACAGGATAAAGCAGGGTAGCTACTGACTCAGTTATTGTTATGGTTTAGATCTGGAATATCCCTCAAACCCTCTTGTGTTAAGAGCTGGGGCTTTTAGAGAGCGATTGGATTACACCAGCACTATCGCTGATTTGTTTCACTGTGGAAACTGATTGGAAGATGTGGGTCACCAGAGATGTGATCTGGGGGTTACATCTGTGCTCTGCTTCCTGCTTGCCCTGGTATGGGTAGTTTTCCTCTGCCAGACCCTTCCACCCTGCCCATCTTTCCTTGGAGCTAGCAGACTATACAGTGTATCTAAAAACCAGAAGCCAAAATAAACCTCTTCTTTAAATTGTGGGTGTCAGGTACTATCTCTCGGTTATGGGGAAATGAATAAGACAATTATAATTTAATCTGAACATTTTAATTTTTATTAATACTAATTCTCCATTGAGAAAAACTGAAAAGGGGGGAAATTATCTGCTTTTCTAGTACTCTTTTTCTGAACTATAAACATTATAAAAATATTGCTGCATAATTAGAAGATTACACACTTTCAAATAGCCTTATACTCATCCATTTCAGTATATTTTCTATTTTATTCTCTTTTTCAGAAAACAAATTCTGCATTTATTAGATTTAATTGTACATACTCTTTTTTGGTTGACACTGACAATTTATATTTATCTGTGTCTTTCTCAGGCTTGTTTTCCACATCATACATTTATATTTCACCATAGTTGGTTCTTCATTTGACTGTTTTTAATAAAAATTAAAATTTTATTTTGACAATTTATCTCCTTATAATATTTCCTTAGCTCCCCCAACTTAGTTTTCATTCACTCAGACTAGTCTTATGTTTTTTATTTCTTTAAAAACACAGAATCTGTTCTCTTTATTTTCTTTTCTTTTTTTTTTTTTTTTTTGTGGGTACCGGGGGGTCGACCTCAGGACCTCGCGCGCCAGCAGGCGCCCGTGCCGCTGAGCGATATCACCGGCCCCTTTTTCGTATGTGGGTTCCGGGAGTCGAACTCAGGCCCTCGCACTTGCTGGGCAGGCGCTTAAGCCGCTGAGCCATCTCACCGGCCCTTTATTTTCTTGAGTAACCAGAACTTACAATCTATAATTTTACATTCTTAGCCAATATAGTCTTCATCTATATATGCCACACTATATTTATTTTCTTTTTTTTTTGCACACTTTCTTTTGCATCAATACCTCTTAGAATTTTTTTGCTTATTTGCTTACTTAATTTTAAATGTGGAAAAAATTAAGAGTGGATATTATTGGACAAAGAGATCAAGTGAGTTTCATTTCACTCTGTAATCTTTATGTTGTATTTTTCAATCCTTAAAAATTAACCTAGAATATTGTAGAGAATATTTTATATATACACACCACTATAAGCCACTAACCTGCCTTTTTTATTCACTTGATAGTTTATGCATGCTGCTTTGAAATAACAGAACTCACAATGTAAGAAATAAACTTAACCTGCTACCTCTGCTTTCTTACCCACAATCATTTTCTAAATTTCTCCTTAATCTTCATTTGCTTCCAACTTCTCTAAGCATGGAAAGTACTCTTATTTTTTATAGTAACTGCAGCATGGTCCTTTAGTCAAAACTAATGTACAGTCCTCACATTTCATGTTCTTTGAACATACACAATATTTGACTGCTTCCTTCATAAATGTTCTCCTCACTTCATTTGTTCTTCTGCTTCTCCTATTCCAGCAATCAGTCTCTTTTCCTGGGCATCTACATGATTAAGTATCTTTTGGATTGATCTGGAGCCTTTTCTTTTTATCACTACTAGCTGCCTAGAAAATCTCCCTTTAAACCTTAGTTTTGAATACATTGAATAGATTGACTTCAAAATTATATTGCAAACTCTGACATCTCTAATTTTAAACTTCTACATCCCAACTGCCTAACTGATGTCTCTTTTTACCTACATTATAAACATCTCAAATACAATATGTTCAAAAGAAAGTTTTGTGTTTGGTTACCTGTTTTATCTGTCTTTCTCCCTCAGACTCCTACTTGTAAAAATTGCAGTTTCACAGGAAACAATCATGCATCCAATTCTGCAAACAAGAAGCTGAGGAGCCTTACCCTGAAAGTATCCAATGCATACTTAGCAGCCTGTGTCCAATGCACATACTTAGCAGGCAGATTGTTTTATTAAGAACACATATCATGGAATTTGAGTTTCCTGCTATATTTTTGCAATATTTCCAATTTCTATTATTATCATATTGGAAGTCTTTACTAAACCTGTATTTAGTTCATGGGGCCTAATTTGCTCTTCTGCCTCCTCTCCAAACTCATCTGGCTTCTTTCCATCACTTTGTTCATAGATACTCCTTGGTTTTCTTTTCTTTGATCATTTCAAGATTCTACCCTTCTCCAGGATTTTACTTCCCTTCACTAAGCTTATACTCCTAGCAATACTACAATGCAATTCTCCATCTCATTAAATGGAACATTTATTTATTTATTTATTTATTTATTTATTTATTTTTTGTTGGTACCGGGGGGTCGACCTCAGGACCTCGCGCGCCAACAGGCACCCGTGCCTCTGAGCGATATCACCGGCCCCTTTTTCGTATGTGGGTTCCGGGAGTCGAACTCGGGCCCTCGCGCTTGCAAGGCAGGCGCTTACGCCGCTGAGCCATCTCACCGGCCCAAATGGAACATTTATTACTATCCTTTATTTTGTTTTATTTTATTTTTGTGGGTACCAGGGGTCGAACTCAGGACCTCGCGCTTGCTAGCAGGCGCTTGTGCCGCTGAGCGATATCACCGGCCCGTTTTTTCCTTTGTGTGTGGGTACCAGGAGTCGAACTCAGGACCTTCTGCTTGCCAGGCAGGTGCTTATGCCGCTGAGCTATCTCACCAGCCCTATTACCATCCTATAGTTATTTGTTTAAATGTCGTGTATTCTTATAGAACTTTATGACTGCTGCATCTGAGGAAGTTTTCCCAACTCACATTGTTTTTTAAAAACACTTATCATAATTTGTGACTCTATTTATTTCTTTTCAATATTGTTGAGGACTGGGATCTCACCTGAATAATTGGTGGTATTGTACCAGTTCCTGTCATGACATTTGCAGGTTTTTGTAATGAACTGGAGACCCTAAACATTGATAAGAAGTTAGAGCCCTTCCTCACCAAATATTAGGTCTGAAAAACATATAAGAATTATGAAATAGTTTAATAAAGTAAAACAAAAATCTGACCTTTCTCATAATACTTGCTTTAAATAAATAAGAAAGTAAACAGAGTTTTTCTTATAATTTGGGGATCCAACTTCAATACTTTGAAGATATACTCAGGTTGACTTTTATTTTATTTTATTTTTTTGTGGGTACCGGGGGTCGACCTCAGGACCTCGCACACCAGCAGGTGCCCGTGTCGCTGAGCGATATCACCGGCCTTTTTTTCGTATGTGGGTTCCGGGAGTTGAACTCGGGCCCTCGCACTTGCCAGGCAGGCGCTTACGCCGCTGAGCCATCTCACCGGCCTCTCAGGTTGACTTTTAAATACTCTTGTATCATTTAATAAATAAAGATTTATTAGTAAATCAAAAATAAATATAGATACACTGTAAATTGTGTGCTACATGAGAATTCGTAATATTTCCTGATGCATTGGGAAACGAAAACTGCTCAATTCTTATACACAGAAAAAACCTTTTAATTGTGTGGAATTCTCAAAACATTATATTATTTATGTTTTTTATTTATATAGAGTGTAAAAAGCTTTATGATCAACTAAAAATTGAAAACAGCTTCGCTGCCAATCAAGGGCAGTTTCAAACAAAGAGCGATTAAGATGAGTAAAGTGAATCTTGAAGAAAAATGTTGCCTCTGTTTTTACTGTGGCAACCCTTTTTTATACGCGGGTACCAGAAGTGGAACTCAGGACCTCACGCTTGCCAGGCAGGTACTTATGCCTCTAAGCTATCTCACCGGTCTGGCAACCCTTTTTTAAAAAAAGATTTGAAGGGGCCGGTGAGATAGCTCAGTGGCATAAGCGCCTGCTGGCAAGTGCGAGGTCCTGTGGAACTCCTGGTACCCACATAAAAAAAAAAAAAAGAAGATTTGAAGGAGGTAATTGAAGAAGGAGGCTCTTCATTGAATAAGAGGATGATCCTCGGATTAAAGCTGCAAAAGACAAGATTTCTATTACTTTAGGACACTGTGCTAATTATTGCTCTAATAGAAAACTTTACCTTTACATTTAAAATATGCCCACTCAGAGGGTTTTACAAAGTTTGCTGCCTGCATGCTACTTAATGCCAAATATTGGATAATTAGTGGGATTTTTAGATAATATGTCATTGGTGTTTTTCACAAGGAACTCAATTCTTCTGATCCTTAATGTCGTCACTTGCCACTCACCATCTGCACCAATATTAGAAAGGCAACAGACTTTGCTTTTTGCCTCTCTTTTGTATCCCAATTTCTAAATCAACTAATGATTCAAGGAGATATTGACATTTTCAGCTTTATTACCTGGGGTACATTTTCGACAAACTAATTGAAATGTTGCATGTAGGAAAATCTACCATAGGAAGTGCCTTCGGTAGTATTAACAAATGAAAGAGGTAAGACTTATAGGTATGAAGAGAGAGTAGCATGTCGTGCCTTCTCATTGTTTATATCTTTTGTAGATTTGATGTAGATAAAGACTCATCTAACCACATTCAGTATTTTATTTTATTTTATTTTTTTGTGGATACTAGGGGTCAAACTCAGGACCTCGCATGCCAGCAGGCCCCCATGCCGCTGAGCGATATCACCGGCTTTATTTTACGTATGTGGGTACCGGGAGTCGAACTCAGGACCTCGCGCTTGCCAGGCAGGTGCTTATGCCGCTGAGCTATCTCACCGGCCCTCAGCCTTATAAGATTTCTGGTAATGATCTTTTGACACTGCAACAGCGTTACAGAGGGGAAGGAAAGTATTAAACTAAAGCCCCAAAGTGAAAAGTAAATATATAAATTAATCACATGTGAAATAGAAGAGGGATATTTTATTGTTCATTTTGTTCAATTTCTGTGAGTGGGCGGGTGAGGAAAACTATTGTAAATCTGTTCCTATACTGCCAGCTTTCCTGGAAGACTTGCCAAAGGTTTAGAATCTAGGCTAAAATAAAGGTGCTTTTTTTTTTTTTTTTTTTTACAACACCAGTGCAGGTGTTCTATGCCTTATTAAACCTAATACCCTACTGCTAGCATTCACATTTATGGTACAAATAAACACAGGACTGGTTATTTGCATAACAAGATAGTATGTGAGTTTTTACACAATTCTTTTATATAATAAGCTTTCTTCTAAATTCACAAAAATAGAAATCAACTTGTAAAATGTTAATTATTCAACCTTTTAGGTTCATAACTATTATGTTTTCTGTGAGGTAAACTTGCCTTTGAAAATGAATATTTTCAAAGCTTGGCATTTTTCTTAAAGAAAAATAGCAATTAGTGAGAACAGATCACTTGACTATAGTTCAGAAACCCATCGTGTTTTTAGGGAATAAAGGCTTAAACACAAACCCACTGCTTTCTTAGTTCCAAGCAGAATTTCTTCTTTGCTGAGGTAGTGTGATCAGATATTCCAGTTTTTGTATGCCTTCACACATAACCCAAGTTTGTGCTAGCTGTATGCGGCTAAGAATAGAGGTGACAGGTAGGCCAGAATATAATGAATTATGGTAATCCCAGCAAGAAATAACTGAAGCACATCTAAGAATTTCTCTGTCCCTTGGAGACTCAGTGAGATACATCCTAGAAAGTCTCCTAGGATGATAATAAGATGACTTCGCAACCTGATTAATATGGACATCAAAAACAAAGCTCAGAATCTAAAATCCTTTCAGTGTTACGAGCCCTGAGACATTGAAAAGGATATATTAGATGTTAGAGGGAAGAACTAAAAAGAAATATAAAGATTGATGTTGAGAAGGCCCTATGAGTAATAATTTAGCCTTGTGTACATTCAGCTTTAAAAAGCTGGATGACATCCATGTCTGAATGTCACAGAGACTGTTACGTGTTCTGCAGAAAGCCATCGTAAAGCCCACGGGGACTGCAAACAGACCCAAGTGTCATCTGTGCTTATTTGACACAGAAATGTACTGGTTCTAAAGCCAACATGCATAATAAATAAGCAGATACAAATGTGATAATATATACTTACTTTATACAATTAAGCACAGGACTATGCTAGAATTATTATTTTTTGTAATTAAACAAATGTTCATGAAAGTGTATGAAATGTTTCATATAAAAATAAATACATACCATCCTTTAAAGGACACAGCCCTGCCCTCTAAAAGCTTATATTCCAAAGATTACAGTGTGAATTGTTTCCACTAATAGTTTGCCATTACATTGTCCCAATTTTTTCAGTTTTGCTTTTTCTGAATATCCCATGAACTTTTACCTATCTTTCCCTCCTCCATACTTTTTAAGATTCAGCGTTGGTGGTCAGGAAAAGTGATTATCCACAGAATAATTGAAGCTGGAACATTGAAGATTCTAGACCCTTATGGACAATGATATTCTGACAGATAAAAGAAACACTTATTCCAACAGAAAAAAAAATTCCTATATGATAATTGCGGTGTACTAATAGTGTGAAACAATAAAGTCTCATGGTTTTTATAGCAATAGTAAAGAGCTAAATCCAGAAAAGATTTTGGGAATGTTGAGCTGGTAATGATAAATTTGGTTTTGCACAGAAAGTCATGTGTTAGGGGATAATAGTTGAGTCCACAGGACAGAAGCATAAAGAGAATTCTGGTTTGTTTTGTTTTGTTATGTTTTGTGTGTATGTGGTAATTGGGATTGAACCCAAGGCCTTTGCACTGAGCCTGTCCCTAGCCTCCCTCCCCTTATTTTTATAGAGTGATACCTTGGTACTTCTTGCTAATTGGTTCTGGGAAGTGTGAGAAATGCCAAACAAATGGTTTTCACTGAAAGATGTAGTGAGTCACGGGAAATGAATAACAACAGGTTATACACTGGGCATTGAGTACCGAACAAACGATAAGCACTGGGACAAAATTTTTGTGTCAAAATGCATCAATTACCAAATTTGATGAGTTTCAAAGCAGGAGCCAATGTACTCACTTTGGCAGCACATATACAAAACAGGAATCAAGTCATGACTATATTTTTATTTTGAGAAAAAATCTCACTTTTGTTTTGCTAAGTTTACCTAAACTTGTGATCATCGTACCTCAGCCTTCCAGAGTGCTGAAATTACAGGTGTGTGCCACCATGCCTGGCTAGGAATGCCACCTTTGACTAGTCTTCTAGATGCCGTCTACTAACAAATTGGTTTGGACTGTGTAGACTTAATTATAGTAAGGTGGCCTGCCTCATTTCTACATCGTCAAATAATTCCCACCTCCTTTTTTCCTGAAGGCCTTATTTCAACTCACATATTTTATCCAGTCTTCACATGCTCTGGGTTATTCACAGATAGCTGTGAACTCTGTTTAGCCCTAGTCTAAGTTACATTCAAAATAGACGGTACGTCTTGGTCTACTCTCATATTTTACTTAGGAATCTCCTTATTCGAGTTTATCTTGAGTTATAACAAATAACAATGATAAAGCTATTTTTTTATTCTAGGCCTTTGTGGTATATATACATAAGTTTTCATCAGCCAAAAAATATACCTCTTTGGTAAAAATAATCAACCAAGAAAATTTCCTCCTTTTTTGAGGGGGGGTGGCATTGAGACAGGGTCTCACTATGTAGTGCAGGCTGGCCTTGAGCTTGCTCATGTAGCCCAGGCTGGCCTTAAACACATGGCAAACCTCCTCCCTTTGCTTCCCAAGTGCTGGGATTACAGGTATGCGCCACCATGCCCAGCTGCCTCCTTTTTAAAGTCCATGTTTTACTGAAATTTTCAAACATCTCTTAAGTGACATAATGCAGTACATTAATTTAAGACTCCTTTATAAAATCCTTGTGCAAATGTAGATACTTGATGTAAATTATATATTTATATTTGTAAGATCCTGTGCAATTTGATTCATGATCATATGGCTCATACATATTAAATACTAGAACTAAGTTCTAATTTCATTGTATTTATATGTTAAATCAGAAGTTTGGTTTGTTTATGTATTACATGAAATTGCTTATATGGTACCAGTTTAATTTAAATAAGTAGGCAATAAGTTGCCTAATATAGCAAAATGACAGTCTTTTATATTTTAGATACATGTATATGAAAGGCATAATCAGAGAAAGGGTCCTCAAACCTTTTCTTTTCACTGAATTGAATTTCCCATTCATTGAGAAAGTACTGATTTAATGTCTAAGTAAATACTCTAACTTTGGGTAATGAAGTGCTCATTGTGACAGCAGCTACTTTCTTGGTCTGTTCTTAATGTGTCAAAAATTACATGTGATGGCATGCATTAAGAAAAAAAAGTAGAGGGATATAACGAAAATGGATTACATTGTGTGATATGATCTTAATGTTTTCAGATAGAAAAGTCTTATGAGTCTAAATGAAAACTCCAACAACAGTGTTTCATTTCTATACCAGACCTTCTAGCTTCAAAAGTTCAACTGCCCTTAATATCCTGCCATTTTATAACAGTTGTGCCATTTACAAAAATCCATTAAAGAATATATTGTGGTTGATATTTTACCTATGGTTTTTAATACTGAAAGTAAATTAATTCTAAGAAATATGTGAGGGTTTCTTTTCTTTCATTCATTCATTCATTCTTTCTTTCTTTTTTATTTATTTATTTTTGTTTGTTTGTTTGTTTGAAACAGGATCTCACTATGTAGTTCAGGCTGGCCTTGAACTCACTATGTAGTGTAAGTTGGCCTTGAACTTGCAGTGATCCTCCTGCCTCAGCTTCCCAAGTGCTGGGATTGTAGGTGTGCACCACTTCACCCAGCAAACTGTGGGCTTCTGACACTATTATAGGAGCCTCATTTCATGTATTTTCCTAATACTTTTTATTATCTTCCAAAATGAGAAAACTCAGCAATAAAATTATTTTAAATGACTATTTCCATAATTTGAAATAACAAACTACAAGCTATTTCTATGTAATGTTTATAATGGATTTTAAAATATATTAAAATAAAAAACAGTTTAATATTTTGCTGTTGCAAGTGAAAAAATTTGGTTCCAGGACAAAATAGTGCATGTGAAACATCTGAAATAGAAGTAAACACTGAAATTTATTAAGTTCAAGTGGGTTTTTTGCTTTTGTTATTTTAATTTATTATTTGTTTATTTTGCAGACTTTTTATTTTAAATATTCTTTGATTCCTTTTGCAAAAATGATGACTTGGGGCAAAAATTTGCAATATGAATAAAGACCTCATATGTATCATATCATGCTAACACATATTTTATCTGAAACTTTTATAGCTACCTCTCCATTAAAGTCCTTTCTTCTGTTTTGAGTATAACTACATATTTGTATTATAATAATAACTTTATTTTGTTAAGTGTAAGATACAGTTTATCTATAATTTTTTACCACCGTTTTCAAAACAAAGTTCCGGATTAATCACAACCAAAATTTGGTACTTCTTTCAAACGGTTTTAGTCTTATTGGTTTTCTTCTGCAACAATTGTCCTGTAGTTTAAAAAACAATTGATTCTTGCACTCTAAAAACCATCAATTTAGAATAGGAATTCAAGGTAAGGGAATTAATAAATATTAAACTCCAACAATGGAAGAGCAAGTTTAATTTTCTTTTCTTAATTATCTCAGTGGTTCTCTGTTAGGCATTATGAGCATCATTGTATATTTCTGAAAAATGAAGTTTAGAGATATTAAATAATTTATCTGAAGTCACATATTTGGGCAGTGATAAGGTTAGAATTTGAATCTTAATCTCTCAGATTCCTAACCTTTTGCCAACCTTAAGCAGCTTTGGGAAGTATGGTAAGGGGCACCTTTCTTGTTCTCAGCACTCAGAAACACAGAAATTATAATTTGAGTCAGAGTCCTGTCAAAGTCTGATAAAAGGTTGTTCTTAATCAATATCCCCAGAATGAATACAGTAGAGAAATAGTGATTCTGATGTCATTCCATGATTTCTTTTTCTTTTAAAAAATTTTATTAATACGTGTTGCAGTACATAATGATTAAATTCATTGTGGAGAATTGATACATGTACATAACACATCTTAATTCTTTTCCTTTCCTTTATTTTCCCCTCTTGTCCCTCCCTCTATCTCTTGGTCTTGTTTCCACTTGCAAAAGATCTTAAGTACCTCAGTAATTTTAATAATGACACGTAATTCATTTTCACAAATTGAATGTAAAAATAAAAATATATAATAATATACAGTTATTCTACATTCTTTGAAACTTACATTTGAATTTGACCATTACTATGTGATATTCTGTGACAAGGAGGTATGCAGTGTTCTAGGGACAAGTCAAGTTTGGTTGGAGAGGGTGGACATCTGAGTTATGTCTGTTCTTATTGCCATTGAGAAAATGAGCTTTAAGAATCGGTATCAACAAAATTCAGAAATCTCTTCCCATACATCCATCCACTTTTTCTTCCTCTATCAAATTTCCTCTTCTAGCTCATTTACCTTTCTTCTCTACTGGTTGTATGATTCCCTTCAATTCTCTTGTATTACATTTAAATGTTACCTTATTTATTATAAGCCTAATGCACTGAATAATTTCATAGGATGATGTGTGCCCTGGCATATTATCTTGTTGAACTATGCAATTAAATATGATAATGTTGAGCACATTGACACTGTTAAACACTCAGGTGGATGAGCAATTCACTGTGAAGTGCAGAAATATTTTAAATCATCTGCATCATTGTAAGCAATATTTATTTTTTATAAGTACTTCAGGCTTTTAGTGAATGATACATATTAGAAAAATAGAAAGGAATTAGTATACATGGACCAGTAAAGACTATCAAGAAAATTATAATTTTAATTGTTCCTTAAGCGATACAAAGAATAAAATATAAACAAAATATTAAATTTTTTTGTTCAGTATGTATAAAGTAGCTTAAATTTACACTGTATTGTTTTCTTACATTACCTAGTGCATCACCGTAGACTCAGCCCTTCTTAAAATGCTGTCATTTGGAGATATTTTCCTCAAATACAATATATAGTTTCCTCAAATACAAATACAAGTATTGTTTTATTACATTTGGTATCATTTGTATTAAAATTCCTTTTTCTGGAAGTTAGATATTTACATGCCTTTTGAGATGTTTGGAAAATTTTTAGCTCTCAAAGCAATACTTTAAACATTTGGGGACACAAAATAAAGGAGTTTACTGATCAAGGAGTTTACTGGCATGTGAGTGTTAACTGAAGGAAAACAATCCTTTAATTTTGTGTTGAAAAATTCAAATTAAATGATAGTACTTTGACCCTGAGGTATGTTTCTGAAAGTTACTTGTACTCAAGAGCTCTTTTATTCTATTGGTAAGGTACTATTTCTGGCAGTGAAGTGTTAGAACTTCTAATTTTTTTTCAGTATGATTCAGTAAAATTGAAAGGAAGGGAAATGGTTTGTTTAAGGAATCTTCATGGTGTTTTAAAAGCCTATTATTAAAAATCTCCCAAGAACTTGATTGTAAATTATGTAATAAAACATCTACTGTACATTCCTAGATATATATAAATTACCAAAGCTGAATCAAGAAGATACAAAAATTCTAAATAACCCAATATCAGTCAATGAAATTGAAGAGTAATTAAAAAAAAAAACCTGTGAACAAAGAAAAACCCAGGTCCTGACAGATTCACTGCTGAAATCTACAAGACTTTTGGAGAAGATCAAATACTACCACTCCTCAAACTCTTTAATGAAATTGAAAGGGAAGCAGTACTCTCAAAGTCATTCCAGGAAACAAAGCATTACCTTGATACCAAAATCAGAGAAGAATCCAACCAAAAAGAGAAAAATAGATCAATCTCCTTAATGAACATCCATGCAGAAATTCTCAAGATACTGGCAACAGAATGCAGCAAATCATCAAAAAAATTATACACCATGACCAAGTAGGATTCATCCCAGGGATCCAGCGATGGATCAACATACACAAATCAATAGATGTAAAACACCACATTAACAGAACCAAGGACAAAAAACATATGATCACTTCAATAGATGCAGAAAAAGCATTTGACAAAGTTTGATGCCATTTCATGATGAAAAACCCTACACAAAATTGGAATAAAAGGTCTTTATATTAATCTGATAAAAGCTATCTATGCCAAACCAACAGCAAACATCATACTAAATGGTCAAAAACTGAAAGTATTCACTCTAAAATAAGGAACAAGACAAGGATGCCCACTATCACCACTCCTATTCAATATAGTTCTGAAAACATTAGCCAGAGCAATTAGAGAAAAGAAAGAAAGAAAAATAACATGGATAAGAAAGGAAGAAGTTAAACTATCATCATTTGCTGCTGACATGATACTCTACATAGAAGACCCCAAAAACTTCATCAAAAGAGTCCTAGAATTAATAACAAATTCAGCAGTATAGCAGGATACAAAGTTAACACTCAAAAATCAATAGCATTCCTGTACACAAACAACAAACTCACTGAGAGAGAAATCAGGGAGACAAATGCTGGCAAGGGTGTGAAGAAAAAGGAACCCTTCTCCATTGATGGTGGGAGTATAAACTAGTACAACCACTATGGAAATCAGTATGGAGATTCCTCATGAAACTAAAACAAGAGGTTCCATTTGACCGAGCAGTTTCCCTCCTAGATACCTTCTATATCTTCCTGAAAGAACTAAAATCATCACACCACAGTGATATATGCACACCCATGTTTATAGCAGCACAACTTATAATAGCTAAATCTTGGAACAGCCCATATGCCCATAAACAGATGAATGGATAAAGGAAGTGTATTTATACACAACAGACTACTACTCTGCCATAAAGAAGGATAGACTGGAGTCATTCATAGAAAAATGGATGCACCTCGAGACCATAATCTTAAGTGAAATAAATCAGACACACAAGTTTAAATATCACATTGTTTCTCTTGTGTGAGAAATTCAAGGGGGTAAACAAGGAGCATAATTGAGGATAGATATTGAGAAGTTGGAAGAACATGTTCAAAGGATAAGGGAAAAGAGAGGGGGAAGGGGGGAAAATGAAGGCAAAAGCTAGAAAAAAGAGAATAGAAGGGAAAAAATGGAAACAAAGCTTTTTTAAATGGGGAAGGGAAGAAGGGATAAAGTTGAGAGGGAAATGGGAAAAAAGAAGAATCAAGATATATTATGTACAGGTACAAATTCCCTATGATGAACTTGATCAATATGTATGACAAATATGTACTAATAAAAATATAAAGTTAAAAAAGGACATTATATATCATTTGACAAAGCAAGAATAAAATCTATTATCCTTAAGTACTATATACAGATTTTATATTTATATCCATGTTAGGTTTGTTATTTTAGATCTGGCAAAACACTTTCCTGACTGGGTACTAGACTAGCTATCTAACTTAGAAAGATGGAAAATACTCATTAAATATGAGATAAAAATACAAACAGTATTTAAGTATCAATGAAACAATTAAAGTTATAAAACTGTATGTTCCTATCCAGCTTTTTATTTCATGTTCACCACATCAAAACCAAAAAATAAAATGTTTATCACAGGGCTTTGTGCATAATAATAGTGTATGTGGTATATGTATTCCTCTACTCCTCTTTTTATTAGTTGTTATTATCATCATTATCATCAACAATGTTTGGGCACAATTATCTAAAAATGAGTGGGATAGGTGAAATTCAAAGTTTTCTTGTGGGTTGTATAATTCACAAAACTTGTGCAGTAAACCCCATTAAAATTCTAATTTTTCAAACATTGCTTTTTGGGTTTTTTTGTGTAGTCTTATTAAACTCACATCATTCCCCCTCTTCTTTTTAAAAAATTATTTCCACTTTTTTTGTTATATGAAACAAAATTCCACAGCAAAACAATAAGAAAATTATGATAGTTAATATGCTGTGTATCATTGTCTTCAAAGTAGTTACTCAAAGTACAAGACATCAACAAAAAGAGTCTCTCTTATAAACAAGAAACAAACAGATATTAGCGCAAAACTTTTTTTTCACTGAACTAAGAGAAACTAGTAGTATAAGTGAAACAAATTAGCCTAAATACTAAAATATTTTTGAAATAAATGAATGGGTAAATTGGAGAACCATCTAAAACTCTTCCCACTTTCTCACTTCTCATTTATCTACATCATCTATATCTATCTATCTATCTATCTATCTATCTATCTATCTATCTATATAGGTTTTCTCACATAAAAGAAACCTTGTGATATTTACGCTTTTATATTTGACTTATTTTCCATAATATTATATTCTTCCCTATCTCCTTATAACTTTTTCCCTTTTGCCTATAAAACCATACTTTCTTATTTGCTTACTTATTTTAAACCAGTACCTGCTTTCACCAAATTATTATCATTTAATCTAAAATATAGGATCATGAGTAATCCACAAAATCTATCATTTTATAAATTTAGGTCTGGGTCAGTCTTCATTCTAGAAATAATTGAGATTATCAGCATATAAACAAAAGACCAAATAACACAGGGCCAATGGAAAAATAATTTATCTGTGAAATGTGAAATACATCTGAGTAGTCACTGTTGGTCTCTGGTTGTCACTAAAAATGATCAAAAAATAAAAGATTGAAATGTATTTTGAATGAAAAGATTATGGAACAATTATAGGGAAGATGACAAAACAAATTAAACAAGTGCTAATCAAAGGCATACTTCAAGAAAGTTACACAGTTAAAAATTTGATAACTCAAAGCAAAAATTTTTATTGTATTGCACACTGTAATGGTTGATACATTGTGTCAACTTAAGAAGTTTAAAACCTTAATTAAGTGACTCAACAGTTCTACATCCTAGGGAGTAAACGACATGCCCTAGGGTGGCTATTCACGCCCTAGGTGTTGTAATGGTTGATTCATTGTGTCAACTTGAGAAATTTATTTACTTTTTTTATTTTAAAGAGAAAAACAATAAAAACAATGATACAAAATTTCAAAACAAGATAGTAGGAGAATAACAATGGTTAGTACATTACTTATTGTTATCTTCAAAGTAGTTGCTCAGATTACAAGATATAGGCGTGAAAATTGATCAAACGATATAAGCACAAACCTTTCTTTTCAATGAACTAATAGAAATTAGTAGTATAGCTATCTTAACTATCTTTATATATTTATATATTTTTTTCCTTTTCCCTTCCTTCTTTTCTCCTTTCCCCAATTCCAGTTTCTCTTTCCAACTTGAGAAGTTTAGAAGTTTAACTAAGTGACTCAGAAGGGAGCCAGGATCCTCATTTTGTAAACATTCTGAGCCTGTGCAAGAGGAGGGCATGGAGATGGTGTGAGTGCTACACCCACCCTAGGGCAGGTAGCCTGCATGCAATATCAGGGAGGAAAAGAAGCTTGCTCTTCCTGCCCCCTTTTGGCTCTTGTTGCTCTTGCTGTCTTCTGCTGCCTTAAACTGTTGCTCCTCAACCATGCCACCCTGCCATGGAGCCAGCTGATTATGGACCAAAACCTCCACAAACTGTGAACTAAATAAACCTTTCCTGCTTTAACTTTGGGTGTCTGGTATTTTGTCCCAGTAACAAGAGAAAAGAAACTAACAAACATACAAAATAGATAAAAAGAGACACAGATCATACTAAATAGATAAAAAGAGACACAGACACAACATCTAAAAATGTTGAAATTACCAAATATGATTTCTTCAATTGAAGAATTAACACTTGGGTAGAGATATTAACCCAATAAAGGTTAAGAAATTAGTTTGGTAACATATTTCCTTTCTGCAACATGATGTTATTTATGGGTGACACTAGAGTGAAGTCTACTGAATTTGAAAGGTAAAAAGATGATGATGTGAAAACTTTATTTGCTACTGGTTTGTCATTAAATTGTGAAAACACAATACAAATATAGACTTTCGTTATCTCAGGTCTTAGAAAATATTTTCCTGTGTTTCCTCCTCAAGAAAAAAGGATCTTGATATTGTATTACAACTAACTGAAAGATAAAGTACAATTAAAACTTAAAATATGGGGCATGACAGCAAATATTTGAAAACAACATTGAAATCATAGAAATTTCAACCATATCCCATGGTGGTTTGAAACACAGGTTTTAGGAAGGCAAAATTAGGTTAATTTCCTGGATGGACTATTTCAAAATTTATTACCTTGGCGCTTACTTTCTCTAAGCCTCAGATTGTTTTCTTAAATGGAGATAAAACTGAAACCTATCAAGAAACAATAATTTAGCATTCAAATAATATATTTTAAGTGCTATGCATAGTTTCTTATTTTAAGTGCTATGCATAGTTTCTTATTTTAATTATGATAATAGAATTTAGTGGGGATATTAAAAGATGCTTAAATCCTTTTCATAAAACAGTGCAGTGTTTGCATACAACCAAAGAACATCCATCTCTATATATTAAATCATCTCTAGGTTACCTATGACATTTAATGCAATATAATTGTTGTACCATATTTTTAAGGAATAGTGAGAGTGAAAAATGTCTGTACATGTTCATTACAGGTGGAGATTTTTTCCAAATACTTTTTATCTTCAATTGCTTAAATCTGCAGATATGGGACATGTGGATAATGAGGGGTGACTGTACATAATCATAATCATAATCATAATAAAATCTCAATAGTCAGTGATGAAACCCAAGATCTCATTAGAAGAAATCAACTAGGGTTGGAGTGGCCATGAAGTGACTGGCAAGAAACAAGATTTAAACCTTTTAATAAAATACTAAGCTTATTTTTCTTTTTTAATATTTAAAATTAAATTGTTTTAAATATTTCAAATAAAATGAAAAAATAAAGTGTATGCAATCATTAAGATCATAATTAAAGTTATCAATAAGTAAAACACATAAAAATACCAAAGAGGAATTTAATGTAGCAAAAAGGAGAAGAGGAATTCAAGAACATCTATAATCCAACCATTCGGGAGGATGGGGCAGGAGGAATGCAAGTTCGAGGCCAGCCTGGGCAATTTACTGACTTAGAGATGTCCTGTCACAAAATAAAATTTTTTAAAAAGTTGGGGATGTAGTTCAATGTAAAGGCCCTGGGTTCAATCTCCAGTCACACACACACACACACACACACACACACACACACACACACACACACATGAGAAAAGCACCAATAGAAAAATAGAAAGAATCGTGAACTAAACATAAAAAGAATGATGATAGAATATTTTTTTAAATACCTGAACTTGAAAATTTGTACATAGATCAAGATAGCCTAAAAAGTTATAAATATTATGTAAACAAAACCATCATATCAATTTAGAGGAATATGTGTCAAAGACTAATGAACTCTTTTGCATAATTACTAAAGGAACATAATGCTGAATATGGTCCCAAAAATATTTGAGGAACTGTTTATTACAGTCAATGAAATAAAATTTTACAATAAAACTGTTAACTTATATGCCAAATTGTTTAAAGACTTACAGAGTAAAGAATCATAACCTTTGGGATTACTTTTGTACAATAATCAATTAAGTCTCCACTGGAAAAAATAAATTAACATGTAATTTCAGAACCTGGGCCCTGATTAATAGAAAATAACATATCAAAGGAAGCTGTAGTCCCCTTGTGAATTAAATGCTCCTTGGGTGGAACTTTTATTAACTATATCATCATGATAATGAAATGATATGTAATCCTTATTTTGCTTCATGTCAAAGTTTTGTGTATTTTTTAATGGTGGAAGATTAATATTTGTTATTAATATATGCATTGTTCTGTGTACCATCACCACAAAAAAATAACTTACTCAAAACACTGAAGTAACTGGACCATCTGCTTTAAGAAACCAAAATTATAACCTTAAATTTGTCATTCACCAAAATAAATTTTATGGGCTAGAGAGTTATAAATAAGTTATATATAAACTTCTAACTCAAGTTAGAAGATGTTGATGACTATTTGATAAATTTTGAAAACAACTCAGAAGGAAGGAAATGACTTTTTTCCCTAAAAATTAAGATTAACTGCATTAAATGCCATAATGACATTTTGACTGACATTCTTTCTGTGATTCCACCTAACATGTCTTTTAACTGGATGCTTCTTTTATTTATTATTTTAAGTAATTGGATGATAATATTCCTTGATTTCACTTTCTTCTTGTAGCTACAATTTGTGGAGCATATTGGATGTCTGAATTTGTATATATTTAGATATACAAATATATTAATATATATATAAATACATACAAATATATAGATTAAATATTATACAAATATATATTATGTACACATGTATATATTATATATGTATATATTATATATAATATGTGTAATATATATCGCCTATATTCCATTTATTGTTTCCTTTTCCTTCCTCATTCATTCTTTTCACACACACACACATACACACACACACATACACACACACAGAGGTATAGGCATATATATATTAAACTTTGTGAACTGCCCCATGAGTCATATTTTCTTTCTTTCTTCCTTCTTTTCTTTCTTTCTTCTTTCCTTTCTTCCTTTCTTTTTTTTTTCTTTCTCTTTCTTTCTTTCTTTCTTTCTTTCTTTCTTTCTTTCTTTCTTTCTTTCTTTCTTTCTTTCTTTCTTTCGTCTTCCTTTCTTCCTTTCTTATTTTTTGAGACAGGGTATTGTTATGCAGTTAAGGCTGGCCTTGAACTCAGTATGTAGCGTAGGCTGGCCTCAAACTCTCAGTGATCCTCCTGGCTCAGCCTCCTGAGTGCTGGGATTATGGTGTGTGCCATCATGCCTGGCTCATAGGTCATACTATTTAAAAATCTCAATTGAGATTATAATTCACACAAAAAAATTCAGTAAAGTACAGTCATCCCTTGATATACACAGGATATCGGTTCTAAGAACTTCTGCAGATAACAAAATCCACAAGTCCTAACGTCTTTTAGATAAAATGGCCTAGTATTTACATATAATTGATGCCCATCCTCCCATAACTACATAATATCTCTAGATTATTCATAAAATCCAATACAATGTTATTGCTATATAAATAGTTGTTGAATTGTATTGTTTAGGGAATAGTGACCAGGAAAAAGGCCAACAGAAGCAGTTTTCCAACAATATTTTTGATCCGTGGTTGGCTGTATCCATGGATATGTGGAACCCAAGGAAATAGAAGTCCAACTGCATACAATTCAATGGTTTTAGTCTACACTTCTGAGAAAGTACTAAACCTATTCAGTTATGATATACTAAAGAAATTGGGCTGTGTTTATGTTTGAATTATTTCCACATTTCACTTTGAATGGTTTTCCTTTTTCTTTCTTTCTTTGAATGTCTTCAACTTAACTAATTATTCCTTTATTTTCTTTTGTAATATATAACTTGCAAATAATGTCATCTAATGTACTTTTCAGCTCAGACAATGTAGCTTTCATATCAAGAAGTTTGATTTGGTCTTTTATATATCTTCTATTTCACTTTTAAACATTGTAATTGTATACAATAAAGTTATAATATCTTTCTAATTCTAAAGTCAATTCTGCATGTTTCAACTAATTAATTTTTTGCATGATAAATCACATATTCCTGATTATTTGCATGCCTGATAATTTTTAATTGTATTCCCAGATAATATAAAATTTACCTTGCTGAATTCCAAATGTTTTTGCTGTTCTATAAGCAGTTTTGTAGTTTGTTTTGTGGCATAGTTGTTAAAAATATTTGATCCTTTGGGGTTTTTAAGTTTTACTACATGGAATTTGAGGGGTTTATTCATCTGGAACTAGATTAATTAAACCCTTGTATGTACTCTATCCAATCTCTTATGTATTACTAGGGCTTTCAACTTGACTAGTGGGCACTATTCCTAATCCTATATTCACGTCTTCATTATTGCACAGATAAATACTCCAGAAAGATCCTACAAGATATCTGCTCTCGTTTTCTCTTTATATACATTTTCTCTTCTCTGATATTCTTTTCTACAAACTCTAGCTATCTCATTTCCTCCAGCTTTCTAATTCTGATTAGGATTTTGGTTCATTCCATCTGTGTTTTTCCTTCCAGTGCTGCTGCCTGGAAAATCTTTCAGTGCTATGAATTGAGTTAATCATAGCAACCACCTCATTTGTTTTCTATCAAGTATTACTATCCTTCTTTGCATAAAGTCCATAATCTTCAAATCCTTTTACATGTATTGTCCAGTTTTTCAGTGATTTCAGTCAGGAAGGTAAATCCTATCCCTTTTATTCCATTTTGGTCAGACATAGAAATCCTATTTATTGATTTTCCTTGGTGCTGTTACCTAACTAACATGAAATTTGATGACCTGGCAAGAAACACCTAAAATTAATGAACCTAAGATTTCTCAGAGTATTGTTTACTACTTATTTACTACTTGTACAAAAATGTATGCTTTTATAAATTGACAATTATATACATATAAACAAATAAATGAATATATAATTTTTGTTTAATTTTTTTAAAAATTTAAACAGAAAAAAGTAAGAAATTTTAGAAAAACAGAATTTCAAAACAGGTTAGTAGGAGAGTAACAGCAATCAACACATTGCATATTTTTATATTCACAATAGTTGTTCAGAGTACAAGATATAGGCATGAAACGTTGTCCAGAAAATTAGTAGCACAAAACTTTCCCCTCAATGAACCAAGAGAAACCAGCTGTGTAACTAAAGTCTATTGGATTCAAAAGCCAGTCTCTCTGAAAACTTGTGAATAATATCAATCCCACATTTATTTAATTTTCATTGAAATTCAGCTAATTTATTTGTATGTCCTCAATACTAATGGTTAATACCCTCTGACAAAACAATCTGTGCCCATTGAAAACCAAATTATGAATGTATTTTCTATTTGAACAATGTAAGATAATGTAGTCTTGTCTGTGCTAAAAATTAGGCTCAGTACCTATTGATCAGAATTGGGTACATATTTTTCCACAATTTTGCTCTAGTACTAAATATTTAGAATAGAAGATTTATATAACAAGCTTTTCAATATTTTGTAAAGGGAAAATGGAACATTAAACTCAGTAGTCACTGTTCAAAATGTTTAAATGATGATAGAATATTTATATTGTATTGAGAAATGTTCTCCGTAATGCAATTCACTGTTTGACCATTTGTACATATATTAACTTTGCTGGTTGACACTGATGTCCTTTCTACACTTTATATTCAGTAATTTAAGTTTTAGCTCAATCTTGGTAGTCAGTGCCTAGAAGGAGTTACCAGTTACTGGTGCACCGTTGGAAAGAAAATGATAGAAGCTGGGCCACTATTCAAGCTACATATTGAAGATTATGCTGAAATCAACAGAAGTTGTTGAATTTCTAGTGTCTACATAGAAACAGAAATAAACCTTAAAATTTGGCTTTATTATTGAAATCTGCAAACTAAAATCAAGAAGGATAAAGACAGGCCTAGGGACCGGTGAGATGGCTCAGTGGCATAAGCACCTGCATGGCAAGCACGAGGTCCTGAGTTTGACTCCCAGTACCGACATATGAAAAAAGAGCTGGTGATATCGCTTAGCGGCGCGGGCACCTGCTGGCGCGCAAGGTCCTGAGGCCGACCCCCGGTACCCACAAAAAAAAAAAAAAAAAGACAGGCCTAGACTAAAATTAAATGAGAAAAAACATAATTCTAGATGAGTCATTTTTAGTTATCTCTTTGCATTGTATTCCCTATCACTAAATTTATTTTAAAAAGGCACACAAAAGTCATTTTTTAAAATTCGAGATGTACTAAACATCTAAAGTTTTTGGGACATTATATAAACAATGATTTTTATTGCATAAATATGCTTCTTTTTATATCTTAAATTTATATATTTTATTTATAAAAGAAACCAGAATTTAGAAAAGTTTTTAAAATAGCTATAAAATATAAATTGATCAGTTCATATTTATCACATAAGAAAAATTGCCTTTCTCTAAGAAATGTTTTTATGCTTATCAAAATTTTCATGTTTGAACTGAATTTGGTATTTAGATGTTTATGTTGGGTATATTTAAAGTTAAAGTAACCTTTTATGTAAGCTCATTTAATTATTGAACAGTTTACACAGTGTCTTGCTTACTTTTCTCTCATTGCTGAGACAAAATGCCCAATGCTCAAAATTAAGGAGAGAGTTATTTAGTTCACAGTTTGTGGAGGTTTCAGTCCATAATCTGCTGGGTCCAAGGCAGGGTGGTTCATGGCAAAGGGCAACAGTTCATGGGGAAAACAGCAAAAGCAACAAGAGCAAAAAGGGAGGAGCACAAGAGAAGACTCTTTCTGTCCCTTATGTTTTATGTAGGCTACCCACCCTTGAGTGGGTGTAGCACTCACACCAATAATCCCAGCACTAGACAATGAATCAGTCACAAACTCTAGATTCAGCTGCCTCCAAAAAGCAACACCCCATGACTGCATGAGGCTTTGTGGGGACATCCAGACACAAACAGTAACACACAGATTCAAACTCCCTATACTTTTGCTTCATGTCTAAAAGTTATTTTACCATTGACCATATACATAAACTTATTTCTTTTTATTTCCTGATTATATTTAATAATCTGATTTATAGAAGACCCTGATATACTAGTTATTCATTTCTCTTTAAATTTATTTATGACTTCAATTTAAGAATGTAAGAATTTCAACATTGCACTGAGAGAATTTATTATAGACAAATATCTTTGAGAAACAACAGTTCCCTTTGCCTTTTGTCTTGTTCGTATTTCTTGTGTTCCTTTGATACCGTGCACCAGTGCTGGCTCTCTGAGAGCCAGACACAGAACGAGAGTGACATGTCAAACACATGGATATCAAGGATATGGTTACCTTAGCAACAGGAAGCATATAAAAGCCCTTGGAACTTCCATTTCTACTCCTGGGACACGTTAGAGTTTCCGATACGGTAAATACTTGGGAATATGATGTTTATAAGATGCAGCGCAAATATTAAAGTATTATAATATAGAAATGACCCAAGTTTTCTCACAGGAAAAGTTAGTAATTCATAATTCATTCAATTCTCGAAAATGGGTGGTCTGAGCCAAAGGCAGAAAAACAATTTTAGGTCTTATAGTCTATAAAATAGGAATTATATTGATTCATATATATACACCCAAGTTTAGAATTTGAAGTTCTTGTTTGGGGCCGGTGAGATGGCTCAGCGGCATAAGCGCCTGCCTTGCAAGCGTGAGGGCCCGAGTTCGACTCCCGGATCCCACATACGAAAAAGGGGCCGGTGATATCGCTCAGCGGCACGGGTGCCTGTTGGCGCGCGAGGTCCTGAGGTCAACCCCCGGCACCCACAAAAAAAAAAAAAAAAAAAAAAAAAAATGAAGTTCTTGTTTGTAGGTTTTGGATAGTTTATTATGTTAATATTAATTTTTAATTTATTTTGAGTGATAAAATGCATTAAGGTTTTGAATGGCTATAGAAATGAAACAGTGAAGATTCTCTACAGATATTGGAGACCTTTAACAATATAGTGAATGTATGTTTGTTCTTATAAAGGTTGAACAATGTGAATTTGTTCTGTCAGCAGAGGAGAAAGTCTTCCTGAATTTTGTCAAAGTAGAATTAACTTTGCTCTTCCATAAAAAGTAACTACGTTCATCAATACTGCCAAAAAATGTCTTATTGATGTTTTGATATTAGCAAAGGAAAACATTATATATCTATACTTTTTATCAAATCAACTTATTATCTTGCTGGTACTTTTTCATCCTTCTTATGCTAAGGCTTCTCTCATGTTAAGATGTGAAGTCCTATATTCCTTTTTCAATAGATAAATCCTCCTATCCCCTGGTACTCTAGTTCTCGTTGCCTCTTTTTATCTATCTACCATGTACATTGACTGGTCCATGTTACCTACATACATGATCATAGATATCCAGTACTGAAGTGAATAACCTTTCATTTCTGTGAAGTAGTATTACTCCCAAGTTTCTAACTAGAGAAAAATATTTGATTCTTCCCTTTACTTGCACTGTAGCTAACATCACCATTATAAGAAAATTTAGTGACAAATTAACTATAATCTTGCACTTTTTTTTTTTTTTGGTGGGTACCGGGGGTCGAACTCAGGACCTCGTGCACCAGAAGATGCCCGTGCCGCTGAGTGACATCACTGGCCCTTTTTTCATATGTGGGTTCCAGGAGTCGAACTCAGGACCTCGTGCTTGCCAGGCAGGCGCTTATGCCACTGAGCTATCTCACTGGCCTAATCTTGCACTTTTTACCAAGTCTATATGATAGACAATTTCAAATATTTCAGCCCAAAAGTCTAATAGATAGAATCACTCTCTATTCATTGAAACTCTTGAATTTGAGCGTAATAGAAGCTAAATCATCAGAAAGCAAAGTGCCTAGGACCTATTATCCCAACTCACTTTAGAAATCCCTTTACTGATTTGTGATTTAGTGCTCTTTTATGCTATTAAGATTTATGGCAGTTCAATACAAAAACACTTATTTGAAATATGTTCTCTGTCTTTACAAAACTTAGCTTGAAAATTCTAGCCAGTTTGAAACAAGAAATTATATAATATTGTTTCCTTAACTTAGTTTCAAAATTTTCATCTGTATTTATTTCTTTTGTCAGAAAATGACATCATATAAATCAATATGATATGTTTTAATTTTCTCACTCAGGTATCTTAAACAAACTGCTGTGTTAAGAAAATAATAGTTAAAACTTCAAATGTTTACCATATCACAGACCCAATTCCAAGCATCCTTTTAGATTGACCAATAAGATCACAATAACCTTATTATGTCAAAACTCTTATTATATTCATTTTAAAGAGAATATTGGGGCTAAAAGAAGATATGTATCTTGTAAATAGTGGAGCCAGAACTCAGACTAAGGCAGTGTAGCTCTGGGAATTGTGTTTTTAATGATCAAACATCTGTGTCAGAGGTAGTAGATGCAGTAAGTCTGTTTCATCTTTTCTCCTTTTGTCTGTGTCTAAGAGGCACCATAGTGTAAACTAGTAGCTCTGTTAATCTAAACTTTTCATCTAAGTAGCATTAGTGTCACCTGGAAAATGACAGAATTTTCAAATTATTTGGCTACAGCCAAGACCTCCTGAATGAGAAACTCAGGATTGGGATCCTACAATACATGTTTCAACACACCCTTCCTGCTGATTCAGATCACACTGAAGTCTAACAACCACTGTTGTAGAAGAAAGAACTTTGTTGTTAGAGGACAGAATTCAAATCCCCCATTCACTGCTTTCTTTCATGTGATGTCCCATGGATTAGTTAACTTTTTGAGCCACTTTCCTAATGAAACAAGGATAATAAATCTGTTGAGATTTTTTATGAAGATTGGTAATTGATGCTAAACAGTTTTACTCTAGAACTATTGTTTAAAAGGTATGACATTAAAAAATAAAATTTTAGTGTAGCATCATACAATAAATCGTATATACTGAGTGTATATGAAATTGTATATTTTCGCACTTAACCTTTAGAGCCAGTTAAATGTAGGTAATTTTACATTGGATTGTTTCCATTTTGGGTAGTAATATTGAATACTGTATGAAAAATTTAGAAAGCATTGAATCTCTAATATAGTTTGTCTACTTATACTGGAAAACGAAACTTAAAAAATCCTGGCCCAGGAGGTACTATCAAAATAAAATTTCAGGCATGAGTAGATGAATTGG